>VKON01000253.1:0-13886 GCA_009741485.1 Malurus cyaneus samueli | reverse complement strand
CTAACTCAGGCTGCCAGCCGGGTGGTGTCAGCAAACACACGTCCCCCCCGTTTACCCTCTCAGGAACCGCCTCTGGACGCATCCCACATTAGAGGTTCCCGAATCGACATCACCCGCCCGCGTCGTCGGCTTATCCCAGACCGCTAATTGCGTCGCAGCATTGAAGACATTGTTAATATTGTCCTTTTTTATTTAAATTATATGTAGTGATCTCTGACAGTTTCGACACCTGCGCTTAGCATTTTCCTGATTGAGAGGGTGCAGGAAATGGATAAATCTAGAGGTTAGGTCATAGTTTGATAAACACATTTCGGAATTGCTTGACATAATGCTTTACAGCTGAGAGTTTCACAGCTAGAACCTGCAATTTGCAACGGTTTTGCTGCTGTACCCATAAGAAATTCATCAACAATGGTTGTATATCCTTAACTAAGCATCATCTAATTTAAAAGCTGAAAAAGTATTGTCAGAGGTGAGTACCATGATGGTTAATATTGCCCTACCCCTACTCACCTCCGTGGCATCTTAATAAGACAGAGTGATGGATCTCAGTCACCATTCCTCTCACCTAGCTGCCACAGGACTACCCTGGGAAAAGCTGTGTATAATTATCAACGTCAGGCTTTCAGAATTTATTCTCTGGGTACACAAACTTCAGGTCTTGAGATTGTTACAGCACGTTTGACCAAAATCGGTTTCCCTGATGTGCCGTGCACACCAGCCCCTGTGACCAGCAGCACCACCTCCTTTACGTGCTGCACATTCATCATCCAGGTTTCTGAGGAGGCGTTTGTATTTGTGGTAACTTCATCAGGCTACGAAGACTTCCACTCCACCAGGTGCAAATGCCCGCTGGTTGGAGCATTGTAGCTCAGGCTTTATCTGCGGTGGTCATGCACAGGACGTTGACTTGCCTCTAATTCTTTGCTTACTGCACTGATTCTCTAAACTACGAGCAATTTGTTACCTTTGAATTCTCCTTTTCCTGCATCACAGTGCATTACCTGCTTGAGGTTTAATCAGAAATGTAGCATGGCCAGATACGTATAACAAGCAAAACGGCAATTATATAAATGTGGCTGACTTTTTAAAGGATAGATACAGAGTGCAGTAAATAATCTCAATTAACGTTGATGGGGAATATTGTCTTACTTCTTGAACTCTCTTGTTTTTTCTCAACTTTTGTTCGCTAATACTTATTTCGGTTCACTGTGTTTGGGCAAAAATGCTGAACATTAGATGAACAATGAGCAATTATTTCCTAGGTGTCTAGCACTTTAGATCGTGTTTATGTTCAAGGAATATTGGCATATTTGTTTTGATACTAGTTTAGCAAGTGTTGAGCCTTTCAGATTAACAAGCTGAGATCTGAAATCTGTAGCAAAAGTTTGCAGAGGTTTTTAACGATTTTATAGTTTGAAAATTATACACAGAATTTCACACCCAAACAAATTTGTGTGTGTGTGTGAGTGCTTGTCTGCGGTGGAGGGGGGATGGGAGTTTGGGGTGGGGATGACAGATTATTACTTATAGGTTTGATTTTTCTCTCTCAATTGGAATGGGAAAACATGTATCCTGCTGGCTCATGATGGAATCTGTTCCTGTCCAATTATATCACAGCTCATGAACGTGGAGCTGCAAATCCAGCCTGGCTTGATTGCTTCAGAAGGTGTCTGTGTTAAGAAGACTGCAGTGTAGCACTTGGTTCCACATAGAGGAGAATCAGATGTGCTTTAGATTACTCTGCAGTGCCACTGATTGCCTCAATTCGTAAAGTTTGAAATGGGGATGCATATAAAGTTACTGCCACACTGACTAGCCACTTCTTGGTGATGGATTCGTCTAGCAACAAGCAAAGGTACAAAAATAAAGATCTATGTGTTGGGTATTATTTTTCTTGATTGAGTAAGCATACCACTTGAGATTTTTTAAAAAAATAAATATTAAACTCTGGAGTAGAGACAACATTGGCATGATTAATAAAGCGTCTCTACCTCTCAGTTCCTCTCTCCCACATAATAGGAGTTTACGAAATGCCTCATGCATGCCTTGAAAGAAAGAAGACAGCTCGCCGCAGACGGAAATTCTTATTATAGATTCATGAGAAATCTAATCATCAGAATATAAAAGTCAAGTGAAGCAGAGATCTGCAAGAGAATGTGTGTGGGGGTTCTTTGTGTGTTTTCTTTTTCTTTTTTTTTTTTTTTTTTTTTTTTATGAGGTGTTTTACTGCAAGGGAAAACTGAGATAAATAGACATGCAGGTGGTGTATTTGTGAGTCTGGGCTTGCTGGATGCTGACCACCCAGACATGGGACACTATCTGTCAGCAGCTCCTCCCCAGAATGTCTTGCTGATCTCTGACTATATTGTAAAGAGAGAGGAGACCAGCACTCTGTTAGGATTTTATGATGGAGCTAAATCAGTCTGCTGTACCTTGACCAATGTTTGACCCACATGAGCTGCATGTATTAAGATATGTAAAAGATTTTTTTTCCCTCTGGTATTTATATGCAGTATTACCTCCAGCACACAGTCGGAGTGACTGACTTGTCTTGCATACCATACTATTTACCCATTTCATTGACTTCCTGTGCTTTTGTGCTAACTATAGACTTCATCAATTATTCCCAGCCCCTTCCCCTGCCAGCCCTGCTCATAGCACAGCGGGAGCAGGTTTATTCCGAGCGAGCTTAATGGGAGTGAAGTGAAAGAGCGAGAGAGATGTGTCCCTAGCCCTGAGCTAGGTCCCACCCCCCCTCCGAGCACGGCATTCCGGGGGGGCGCCGGCGATTCCTGGGATCGAGCCCTCTTTGATGATATTTCTGTGATTTTCCACCCTGGCTCTTCTGTACTTTCCAGTGTGCAGTCCTTAAATAAACACCTCGCTTTCCAACTTCTGTGGAATCTTAAGTTGGAAAACAGCTTTAGTCATCCTAGTCCCACATCCAGTCCTCAGTGCCGTTACCCCATAATCTTTGAATTCCTACAGCATTATGGCCACTGCCCTGGACAGGCTGTCAGTGCTTAACATCATTTTCAACAAAGATCTTTCCTACTATTCAATCTAAACTACCTGATGCATACGTTCTCTTCTGCCTCTTTCTCTCCATCTCTTCCATCTTATCCATTGAAGTACCTTCGGAATTTTCCTGGTTTGAGGTGATGACAGCATTGTTTTATTGCTTTTGAAGTTATTTTTCTAAATATGGAGGCGCCATCAGTTACTTCCTGCAGGGAAAAAAAAAAAAAAAAAAAAACCAAAAAAACAAACCCTCATTGTTCAGCCTGCTCCTGACAGACCTGTGCCCTGAGAAGGAGCCCAGCTGAGCAGTTTTGTGCCAGACTTGTGGTCCCAGGGGGGAACCCCAACCCCAAACCGAGCCCCAGCCCTGGTTCACCTTTTGAGGGCTGACCACGCGGGAGTGTTTGTGAAAAAAACTACACCTGAGGAAGATTCTACATGAGCATATGCAAGACATGTTGCCTTGGAGGGACCCAAAACTGGAGCAGGGAAAGTGGGGTGGGACAAACTTGGAGGAGGAGTACAAAGGCAGATGTGATGAATGACCCAGCCACCATTCCCATTCCCTGTACCACAGAGTCGAGACAATCAGGTGAAGATGAGTGGAAGCAGGGAGAGGTGACAGAACATGTTTTAAATTGGTTGATTTCTCCTTATCATACTGTTTCATGGCAAGTAGATTAAAGCTAATTTAGGCGAGTCCATTTTGCATGAAGACAGGAAAACTGCACGAAGTGGACCCCTCCCATCTCATCTCAACCCTGAGTTTTTTTATATTTCTCCCTCTGACCAGCAGGGTTGGGGAGGAACAGAATTCTTTGTGGGACACTATGTCAGCCGGTCATTTTTGATACCATGCAGCCAACGAATCGACCTGCCACAGTTAAGGAAGGTTGCTTCCACCCGTGGTTGTAATTCTTGGTAGGCCTTACACAAGGATCTTAAAACAGATTCACGTCTCAGCAGCCGTCAGTATCGAATAAATGAGTGGGACGTAGTTAAGGACTGAAGTTAACACGGGGTTGCCTGACTCTTGCAGTGAGCTTGGGCCATGTCAGCACCCAGGGACACGACTTCTTCTCTCGGAGGCTCCCACAGACTTCTGAGTGGATTACCGTTAGCGCTATATGATTGTGACACAGTCTTGCTGTCCTTGGCGCTCCAGCAGATTCGCGAATGTGGGTTTCCAGAGATCTCTGTATAGGACGTCAGAGGCTTGAGTAGCTACAGCTATTTATGGCCAATTTTCCACTCGACGAAGGAGAAGGAGCTTGCTTAGCCACACGAGACGATATGCTGCCGTCAGGTCCTAGGCCGTCAGTACAAACAATATGCCATCCTTCAGCTTGTAAGAAAATTAGCTTTAAAGCATCACCAGTCCTCCCAAAAGCAAAACAATGTGAGTCAATTAAATGATGAGTTATAAATTCCATTACTTCCCCCTCCGTCTGCAGCAGTAAATTTCAGATCGATTTCAGTAGCTTGTCTAGGCACAGGGGTCCTTGTATTCTGTTGAAACCTGACAGACTTCTCTCCCAAGTGTCAAGAAGATGATATACTGTCAGATGGACATTGTACATGTGCAAACAGCGTTTCGTTCCACCTCACGACTGTAAATGCAAGTGCTAACAGTTGAATCTAACTCACTCTTTGACTACAGTAACACCGAGTGGCTTTCTTTCCTGTGAAGTTTGCACCACTTTACCGATTCCTACGAAGAGAAAAGAAACAAAATACTGAGCAGATCTCTTGCAGGTATCAACAAAAGCATAGCTTCTGTATGAGAGAATCAATCGAGAAGTAAGATGCTGTGTGGTGCATGTCTAGGGAAGGTGGAGAGAGAGCACTGCTGCAAGGTGTTTTTGTGTCAGCATCCAGTACAATGGTCCTGGTAAATTTAAACAGCTGAGCAAGCTGCCCCCCAATCTGATTCACCAGTGACCGATAGAAAGTCAGCTGCTTGCAAACCATTCCTGCGACCACACCCTGCACTCTCAAGCCTTGTAATTGGTCTCAGTCGAGTTAGCACACTCATAGCTTGAAACCAGGCTGAGAAATCACAGAATCACAGTCTTTTGGTTATGAGGGACTAAAATCATTCACCAAAGCACCTCCTGGGCAGGACAATTTTCCACCAGATGGGGCTCAAGCCGATGTCCATACGTCCTTGATATTTTCAGGATGGAATCAGCAGAGTCTTGGGCAGCCAGTGCCGGTGCCTCACCACCCTTACAAATATTTTTGGTATCTTCAGAATTAAAGCTTCCCTTGTCCTGATACCTCAGCTTTCTTGTAAATCGAGGTTCTAAACAACAATAAAGTAAAGCCTCTGTTCTTGGGGTCTTGAGCGACCAACTGTCGTCATTCTTCACCAGGAGACAGCTCAACTCTTGTGATTCATATCATGCCTACTCTGTGACTCACTCACAAAATCCAGCCTCCTGTGCTGAACCGACGTGGTCACAGTGCTCCATTGGGTCTCACAAGGCAGAGTAGAGAGTTCCTCTCTCGTCTTCTTTACTTGACCTCTCACCCTTACACTTCAGGTGCAATGGAGATCAGCACATTTGCTGAGCATAACTCAAACTGCTAACCATTGTACACTGCCAAGTTATTCTGCAGAGCACGTGCACGCCTCAGTCGACCAAAACTTTGGCCCAGAACACTTTCCAAATGTAATTACAGGGCAGTCTCTCGTGGATTTTTTTGTCTTATAGGTAATTTTCAATGATCTAGTACCAAAAATTTGATCCGGTGTTACCTCCTGATAATGGATAGCGCTCACATTACCATTCTTCTGCGGAAAGCCATTTTAAACAACTGCAGCAGGAGTCTGTTTTCTTCCAGCTCCACCACGATTTTCATGATACATTTAGTTCAGAGCTGCGTGCTCTACGGAGAAATGTGATTCAACAGCTGCCCTTCCTGAACTGTTCCTTAAAGTAGAAGCAAACCTTTTATAGCCAGATGTAGGAAGCAGGTTTGTGTGTGTTTATGTGTAGTTATGTATATATATAGGTGATCACCCATATGAGAAATTTGCTCTTTTCCTCAGACGACTTCGGATTTCCAAGTCCAACCAAATCTTGGTCTCTGTTGTTTTCTGCAGAACTGACTCTGTGAGCATGAGGCACGCAACACTGATGCTATTGTCACTGGAACATTTGGTTAGGTGAGGAGGGAATGAAGCACATTCTTTGCATGAGAGTGGAGGTCATTCCCACACCTTGGGAAATTCACCCGCTTTGGTTGTCAGTCTGACGTGGTCCGCCCTGGCCAGGCTGCCACAAGTTGAGGATTGAGGATGACAGCTGTCATTCTATTACACTGAGGTAGGCCCGAGCATCCATCTGGGTGGTCCTCAGACAATTCTGTCTCCTAACTCTCACAAACCAAATGATCCCTCTTTTTTGGATGTTAGGGTTTTTTTTTTGTTGATTGTGGTTCATTTGTGCTGTTTTTTTCCTTCTCCTCTTCCAAAGTTTCCTTGCATGTTTGTTATTCCTTTAAGCATTTATTTCCTGCACACCTCCATCTGCCCTTAGGGAGAGGAGGACCTTTTCCCTTTTCACCCAACTACGATTCTCTGCTCTCCGTCATTTGGCTCGAGCTGTTAGGGTTCGTTTTTATATCAGGTTAGTGTCCTGAATGACCCACGCCAAGCTGCTTTGATTCTGAAGCTGGTGTGGAGTATATGCCTGGTGGCTTCTCTAGCTGGTGGGACTCTGTGTAGATCATCTCTTCTCGCCTCCTCCCCACCTCACCACCCCCTTCAACCCAAGGACCCACACAGACCGCCTATCCTCCTGTAACCCCACAGCTGATGAACCTGCT
Source organism: Malurus cyaneus samueli (assembly GCA_009741485.1). Taxonomy (NCBI): domain Eukaryota; kingdom Metazoa; phylum Chordata; class Aves; order Passeriformes; family Maluridae; genus Malurus; species Malurus cyaneus. The sequence continues at coordinate 7,028 of VKON01000253.1, read as the reverse complement.
CTGTGGATAAACACAATAGTCCAATGCAATTAAATGCTTCGTCCTCATCTTTTTCGATCGAAGATTTCGGAGAACAAAAGCCTCTGTAGGTTTGGTTTTTTTTGGGTTTTTTGGTTTTTTTTTTTTTTCACCGGTTCAGCCAATTGGGCATCTTGCTCCGAACAAAAGAGATGTGAGGTGAAGGGAAAATTGCATGGTTGGTTGTGGACCCTGCCCGCACACTCCCTCCCTGCTCTACCTCCAAGACAAAGAGCTGAAAGATGCTCAGTGGCACACAGTGTGGATCAGTGCGAGCTTTCCCCTGCACTCTGGCTTAACGTAGAGGTCCAGAATGCCCTTGTCCCCAATGGGCACTCCCTGATTACTTCACCTGAATTAAAGACGGAGAATTTCACATCATTCCTGCCCTGAACATTAATCTGATGTGCTTTACAGCTTAGTGCAATCCAATCACTGATGGATGGGATGTTTACCCACCCAAATTCTCAACTTTCCTGGCCTCCCGCCTCTAGCTAGTGCAGCCAAGTCACAAGATCTCAGTCATAAATACCAGCAAGTCTGCAACTGCATCCTACTGGATTTATGGACAGCTTAAATGATAAGATTTTTTTTTTTTTGTGGTTGTTTTTTTTGGTATTGGCCTTTTAGTCTTTTTAAACATAATGTTTTCCATGAGTAGCTTTGTTTCCTGAGGTCCATGTCATCCCAGCTCATCTCTGCAACACGTTTGCCACCTTCACAGCCACCTTACAGCTATGTAGTTGTGGAGACATGTTTCTTTGAGAGCAGAATAAAAATGTCTCTCAAAATTAGCTTTTAAGACTTAAATCTCACTTTGTGTTGTCAAGCCAAACGAGCTGAATATTGAAGAACATAGATAGGTGCAGAGGTAGACCAATTGTAGGGCGAGGGGGTGCGGGAGGAAATCAAAAAAACAACATTACAACATAAGAGGCCAGATCTCAAACTGCTGTTATCCTACTATAATAGACCGTAATGAGATTGACATTTCTCTTTTACTCTCATGCTGACTGTCCTCAACACACTCCTCCTCTCAACATCAAGCAATGCAGTGTTTATTTTTGTATTTGGATGACATGTCCATTGTTCCCACCTGGGACTTCACAGTGTAGGGCGAGAAATAATCTGTTGGACTGCAGAGAGACTATCACCAGATCTTAATGCCTTGTAAACCTCTCTGAGTAGACAGAATGAGTCATTTTGTAAGGACTGGTACATACTCTGACAATTAGAAGGATCTTGGTCATCGCCCTGCTATCTCCACTTTAGTCATAAAGCATTGCCTTTCAATGTGATTCATATCCTCTTATAACTCGCTCTTCCCTCTCTTGACTTCCTTGAAAGAACAATGTCAAGATATAAAATCCAAAAATTTTACTCTTGTGGGTTAGCAAATCCTTTTCTGTGTTACTTATAACACCCAGAATTATGAAAAGGTGCGACGGATGAGTTCGAATCCTGCTAAGTTGAGCGGTGTGAAGCATTGGCTATACTTTTTGTGGTGCTCATGGCTTGCAGTGAGTTCAGAGGAGTGGGGAAGAAGAGATTTATCATGAAGTTGGATGCCTTTAGTCCTTTTATGGCAGGAACCTTACTTAGGTAGAGAGACTGAGAGGAATGGCATAGCGTGAGTACGCACAGTGTTACATCACCTCCCTAAAATTATTTTGACTTCTCTGCGCCTCTCTTTAAAGAAACTACGAAAAGATCATTTGAGGAATTATACAAAAGTACTGTCCTTGGAAAAACTGATTAGGTTTTGTATTGACCCTCAATGTATCACTTACTGAGAGAAATTGCGAGTTTGTGCGTTACAGTATGGCGGTCTAGCCCTGGAGAGCTTCATTGAGGAGCAGCCAAAGCCAATGGAAAACTCTGTTCATTTCTGCTATCTTCCTGCTCTTATGTCTGACCTGTGCACCCGTGAAATTCTGATAATCCCTAAAAGGATGCCAGGGGCATTTGTAAAATGAGTGTCATCTGTGATAGATACTGGGAAGGCCCTGATTGATTCTCCACCGTGCTGAAGATGGCTTATGTCAACAATGCTTTTCAAGAGCTATGTTCAAAACGATAATTTCTATGCTCTGTCAAACCATTTTCTTCAGTAATACGTTACACAGTCCTTGGATAGATTTGGTTGGGTTTAACACAATCAGGTTTTGTCTTGAAACTAATACTTTGATTAAACTTTGTTGGGGATGGAGAAGGACAGTGTGGAAGGAGAATAAAGAAAGCTTCAACTTTCAAAATTTGGAGTGAAGCATGTCCGTGAGAATGAACAGCAAGCAAGTTTCAGCAGGATGTTGTGCTGGTGGAAATTCACATAATTATGCACTCTCCTGCTGACAATGCCGTTTAATGAGATCACAACAGGTTCAACTCATGAGAGGTCCAGAACACCTTGGGATGCTGCAATTTTCCTGTCCTTATGGCAGGCATTCTGCTTTGGTGGAAGGACAGGTGGCTTGCACGATTTCATCCTTCACTGTACAGCAGCAGACTGTGTCAACGCCAGGATCGAGATATTGTCACCCTAGGACACCAGTGTAATTGGAGGACCAAGGAATGAAGCTCTTGACGCAACGAGGCGAGATGAGCTGCTGGTTACAGGAGATTTGAGATAAAATTACTCGTTCTTATTGTCATATACAAAGTGGTAAGCCAGTTCACTTAATTACAAATAGTTCTTAGCAGTATTTAGCTGTTAAAATGGTGTTTTTACTTCTGCCTGGGGCATAGTTGAGTTGCTGATGCTCTGCCACATGACAAGAGAAGTCAATGACGTGCGCATTGTAGTGTGTGAGTAGATGTGGGAAGATGGTTTACCATTTCCTTCCCTAGTCTGTCTCAACAGTAGAGGTGACAAAATCAGATTGACCACACACCCATGCAGTAAGCCATGATGGTGCCTGGATTACAGTCCATCTCTTCATTGTGCTGGTTCTCAACTAGCGTGACAGACCGTGGTATTTCTGAAGCGGGATCAGGTGGGGATATTTGCTATCTTAGCTTCTGCTGTGATTTGCTTGAATGAGTGCCCAATGGTCTGTTCCGTATCTCACCTTAGGATAAAATCTGCCATCTGCATGTTTTATTCTAGCAAGCTTATATCCCAGTGACCAAACTATCAAAACCATTTAGAATCTTGCTCCTGCACTGCGTGGGAACCAAGAACTTTGGTGAGATGGTCTATATTGGTCTGCACTTTGTAAGCCCGACTTTTCACAGAAGCGTCGTGTACTCTCAGTTGACACCTTACATTTGGGCACCCAGCTGGGTGTCAAACGGAACTTTCCAGAGAGGAAAGAGTCTCTCAAATAAAATGGAAACACATGGTTTTCATTAAAATGAATGGGATTCTGAAATGAAAGCATATTCATTCCAATATGATCTCAGGAGGGTTAAAGAGATTAAAATTGCAATCAGTGTGTATTGGGCAGTGCTGAGATAAGTGACGAAGCTTATCACTCATAAATAATAATTATTCATACCTAAACACTAATGTTGCAGTATGTCATGGTGAAGTAAGATAAAAATGTGTCCTCCAGGGAATAGCATGTGTTAGTCAATTCAGCTCTGAAATGATTATAATGTCTACTTTCCTATCTCCAACTATGCTAGTTTTAGCTTTCTTTTTATCTTTCAGCTGAAGCGTGGCGAGCAGTGTGTATGGGTGGAGGCTGATCACATTCAATATACAGTGGATAAGTTAAGGAACGTGAGACAGTATTGTCAAATTTCAATAGATATAAAAACAAATTCAGAAACAAAGTCCTCCATACTTTTTTGCTCTCGTCTAGTTTAAAAATAAAAATGAAGCCCAAGCTATTTAATAGATGTTGCATGTACCCCTGAAGGGTTTTCTGCCCCCCCCTCTTTTCTGCTTTGGGAGGAGCTCCAAAGGACTCCTGTAGCCCGTGTGGTGAGGGTTCTGTTCCTGACTGAGGGCTCCAGGTACGGCGTGGTCGGAGGGCAAGGGATTTACAGCCTCTGGAGACCACTAATAGGTCTTTTTGTGTGTAGACCATCTCACCAGGCAGGGATGGCGGGCACGAGCAAAACGTTGAGGGGCTCGTAGTGGTATTTGGAACGTGAGGAAAGGGTGGGGATGATAATCACTCAGCGTGAGCAATTAACAGTGGACAACGAGCAGCTCGCAAAAGATGATAAGTGCTTAAGAGTGTCACAGCTCAGATGAGTGAACAACAAATTTCTCGCATCAGGGAAAACACACAGGTATACACCTGTGAAGCAATGCAGACAAGAATTGACAAGTAAGGTTGTCTTTTTCTGTATAGTCAATGAGTGATATTAACTTGTCACAATCAAATGGGTGAATTTTCATTTGTTGAGTTTTCAAATGCAGAGAGTGGATTCCTCCTAGAAAATGATGCTTTAGCCTAGGGGCAAGTTTCCGGTTGAGTGAAATGTGGTTGCATCATGTTAACGAGTGAGAGTTAGAGGGAGAAGTGCGTGGGCTAGGAGAGTGCATATTTGAACACAATCTTTAAATACATCTGGAAATTGGCAACAGTAGAAACATAAAATAGAGATGCTGAGAATATCAGTGTGTTCAAAAGACGGTCAATAATAAAGATAGGAAACACTCGAACCAGAGTGTTAATATCAAGTATCTAGAAGAAAAGGACAAGTGATTCCCAGCAACAGAGGTTAAGTGATAGAACAATGGAAGATCTCACTTTAAAAGTGAGGAAAACATGGGGAATTCAATGCTACAAATATTTAGGGCTGGTTTAGGCTGCAGTGGCAGCTTTTAGGAATCTAGTCAGGAAGTCTCCGTCCTGCTCGTTCACATTCTCGGTACACAACAAGCACTCCCTTCTGAGCCAGACAGGGAACAGGCTGATCAAGACCAGAACATCGCCAGAGGATGCTTCAAACTCTTGGAATACTGTCTGAAAAGTGAGGCAGCGCAGGAGGAATAACTGGAGCACTTTGGAGACTGATCTCACGTTCTCTAGTTTGATAGGCACACTTTGATCATGCTGTAGCAATTCCATCAACCTCTAAAGCTGCTGCAAATTCTCTTCGTGGTCTTCAATTAATAGTATTTTTGATTTTCACCTCTGGTAAGAACAGTTCCTCCAGGAGACTCTTGACAGTATATCACAACACAAACCCGTTTCTTCGGAGATGCAGCAGCCAGAGGGCAGGTATCCACACGAAGACTGTGATTCCCCGATGGATGCCACAAGATTACGTTTCAATCGCTTTTTCATTAAAGACAAAAAAAAAAAAAAAAAAAACGCTAAAAACAAACAAAGCAACAAAAGAAATACCGCGCAGGCCACAGCGATGCACGACAGAGAACCTCCCTCCTCTGCTCCCATCCCCGTCCTCCCTGGTGCTAGCAGGAACAGCAAAGCCAGCAGAAAGGCACGCTCGTGCTGTAAATGACACAATGGAACGCATCTTGCCTCCCCCGGTTCCTAGCCGCCGTGGTGGCAGAGCTGTTGTTGCCTCCGATGATTCAGGGGGCTGGCATGTTATTTATGACACGTCAACATGCAGTGTCCGCTGTCTCCACGTCCTCCTCCAAGGCTCGTGTTATGCTGGCGCTCCATGCCCTGCGGTGGAGCGGGATGCACTCTCGGGATGCTTGAGCAGGGATTCACACGTGTATGCACACGTTTGGGCATGGCTGTGCATGTGTTGTCTCTCCTGCTCCCCTGGCATTCACACTGGCATTCCCCCACCCGAGGCCACCATGTCCCTCCAAGTGGAAGCCTAGCTCTCTCCACGCAGCAAGAGGGAGAATAAAGTGAAACGGGGCTGCGAGGGAACGGAGAGGACCAGAGTCCTGGCTGCATTGCCCCCCTTCCGCTGTCTGCCTCCACTCCTTCTCCCTCTTCCCCTGCCCCCGGCCCTCCCCTCCTCCACACACAACACTCCTTATTCTCAGTAGTTATTAAAATGAACATCAGGCTCAGGGTCAATATTTGTTTTAATTAAAATGAATCATTTCATGAGCCTTCAGGCCTAATGAGATGTGCTTTGACAGGAGCAGCTAGCTGGAAAAGGCATGATTGAGGGGCGAGCCAATAATATTAACTCACAGCAGAGTGTGCACACACAGCGCTGGAGCCACGAGCCTTGATTCGCTCCTATCCAGGGCTCCGGATACAGCAGGCAAGGATTTCTGCTGCAGGCCCTGCAGTGAAATGTCAAATGCATTTAACCATCTGTGAGCTCTGCTTGCTCGTGCTGGCCCGAGTTGGACAGCCTGAATGGAGTTTCTTTCAGCTGGGATGACAGACGGGGCCAGGAGGGCTCTGGAAGTTGGGCTTGTCAGTTTAGAGGGCATCAGCTAAAACAAAGGGAAGAGCATAAAGCTGTGGAGAAGGCACTGGGATGGCACTTGGAGGATGCAAACTTCCACTGTCTTGCTTTGCTTGCCTTTCAAGGAGGCTCAGGAAGGGGTATCTGCACATCCTGGTGTTGGAGGTGTCTCCTTTCCCTGTGCAGGTAGTGGAAAGCTCCTCATTCTCCCTGGGGAAAGCTGGCAGTGCTCAAACTTGGTGATTTTCCTGTGGAGAACACAATTTGTCCAAGCCAGTCTGTGTAAAGCACGTGTGTGAGTCTGTCAGGACTGCACTCTGGGAAGAGATAGCGACCCGAAATCCATTCCCACAGGGAAAACCCACTCTCAGTTATGAGGTGTCCCACCCTACCAGCATGTTCTGAGTGCTAAGGGACTGTAGGGTCCTCACCCTGGCTGTGTCACCAAATAAATTTGTCACTGTAAATGACACTTTCCCATATTTCTGAAAGATGGCTCATTTGAGAGTGTCCAGTACAGACAGAACCTCTCACCCTGCTCCAGGCCCCTTGTTTTGTTATCCCCGAAGTGTGTAAGACCCCAGGTGTGTCAGAACAGCAAGGAGTGCTTGAAAATACAACTCATGTAACATGAGACAGGTAGGTCTGATTTTTCTGGCTTTCTAGCAGAAAATGTATCAGTTGGAAAGAGTGAGCAAAGGGCC
>VKON01000252.1:679413-697027 GCA_009741485.1 Malurus cyaneus samueli | reverse complement strand
TTCACTGCACAATGAAATGGAGGTGGGACGCAAATGGATGGTCTTGGATTTAGGCTGCAGCCCTTGCCCCTCTGCAAGAGCAGTGGGATTTTCCCGTGTGTGGCTAAGGGTAATTTGGCCATTTGTCAGACAGTTTTCTGTGTGACTTTATAGCCACCTGTCACTCACCTTACTCCTGCAAACCATCTAGATTCATTGTGGGATGTTGGTTGCATTTTTTCCCTGACAGCAGAAACCCGTGAATAGTCAAGAACATCCGTGCCAACAGTTGTGCTTTTTTCATCCACAGGTCAAGCATCTCTTCAGATGATTTATGCAGGAAGAAAAAGCCGAGCGAACTTCTAATTTCAGAAAAAATATATGTCTGAAGGAAAAAAATCTTTTGTAAGAAGTATGTGTTTTCTCCCCAGTACTGAGAATTCAGAATGGACATTATCCGGAGATGACAAAATGATGCCCATTTTCTTTATAATTTGGTGAGTTTTTTCCATCTTACTTCAATATCCTTGCCTGTAACAGTCATCTTCAAACATGAAAGATTCCACACAATTTTTGTGCCCTTTTTCTCTCTTTACGAACAGGGTGGATGATTTTATTAATCAGTTCATTGACCCAGAAGTTTTTGCAGATGACCTAACTATTGATTGTCAGTGAGATCTGCCAATATTTCTTGAAAACAGTGGAAATGTTATTGTTTTTCATAATTTTAATGAGTGAGCCATTGACTGCCTTTCTTATGTCAAATGAAAATTGTGATTGTGAAATCAACAGCTTTTGTTGATGTCTGCTTCATAGTTCTCTGAGTGATTTGGGTGAAGGGTTCTCTTGCTGAGATCTCAAAACAAGCTGATCTGATAGGAACCATTTTGATTATTGCTAAGAGAGACTTTTAGATCTAAAGAGATTAAAACAGGAGTTACAGATTTACATCCTGGAAAACACACGTGTTTCTAACGTCCTGACTATTAGCAAATGCTAAAATACCCTCAGGAACATTTCTCAACTTTTAATGTAGAAAGACCTTCTATTTATTTTTTTTCCTTATTCTATGTACCAATTAAGGTAATTTCTTCTTAGTCTCAGGTGAAAGCTTTTGTTATCTCTGCTCTTTAATTACTGCTGGTTGATTGAACAGAAAAACAAAGAGAGAAAAGTTGGGTTGGTTTTTGTTTTTTGTTCAGTAAAGAGCTTTTCTTCTTCTCTCTTAGTGACACAATGTATCCAGCTATTGGCAGATTTTTTTGTGTGGCAAATGAAAATTGGCTTGAGAGAGAGGAAGACAGGAGCAAAGAAGGAAAACTTCAACATTTGAAGGGAAATTTGCAAGAGAGTGGAGAGAATAATAAAAAAAAAAAAAAAAAAAAGAAAAGAAATTATTATGAAAAGTGAAGAGTTAATTGGGATAGAAAACTAAATTCAATATTCGTTTGTGACAGTTTTAAACAGTTTAATAAAAATGCCAATTTTGTGCCACGTGCACTTTGCAGGTTGGTAAGAATTCATTCCCAAGACTTTACAGGGAAAAGATAAGCAAGCAAATATACTGTGGCCGCTGAATGCCCGGGTACTATGTTTATTTGTTTACTTTATAAATCCATCATCCCTAGGCCATTCTCAGCAGCTTGAGGGGTAAGTGGAGGCAGCAGTCGGACACTCCCTGTTGGCTCCCTGTCTTTCAAATGCTACCAATCTAAGGTACTTAGAATGCAGTAATAAAGAATTTCTGTTTGCAGATGAGGCTGTAAGATGGGGAATTGGCTGCTTATAGACAAGGATTCTTTTGGTAGACTAATTCTTTAGCAAGGGTAAGAACATCTGTGGGGATTCTTGTCATGTATAAGGAAGTTAGTCATGCTCTCCTGTGGAGTTGAGTTTCTTGAATTTAATGAAACTCATGTCAATCTGCTCGTTCTATACCCTGTGTTTGAAATCAGTGGTCAGCTAGTCACAGTCACAACAGTAAATCGCAGCAGATAACACCATGCAAGGAACAGGCACTGAAAATGTACATGTCGACTTTTTTTTTCCTGCTTTTTCCTCTTTCTTCTTTCCTTCTTTCCCTTCTTTCCTTCTTCCTTCTTCCTTCTTTCCTTTTCCTTCTTCCTTCCTTCCTTCTTCCTTCCTTCCTTCCTTCTTCCTTCCTTCCTTCCTCCTTCCTTCCTGCCCTTCTATCCCTTCTCCCTTTCTTCTTTCTTCCTTCCTTCCGTTCCTTTCTTTCCTCTTCCTTCCTTCCTTCCTTCCTTCCTTCCTTCCTTCCTTCTTTCCTTCCTCTTCGCTTCCTTCCTCCCTTTCTTTCTTTCTTTCTTTTCTTGTCTTTTTCTTTTTCTTCTTTCTTCTTTCTTTCCTTTTCTTTCTTTCTTTTCTTCTTCTTTCTTTCTTTCTTTCTTCTTGTTTCTTTCTTGTCTTTTCTTCTTTCTTTCTTTCTTTCTTTCTTTCTTTCTTTTCTTTCCTTTTCTTTTTTCTTCTTTCTTTTTCCTTTCTTTCCCTTTCTCTTCCCTCTCTCTGTTCTTCCCTTCCTCTACCCTCATTCCTCCCCCCTCTCACACATCCCTCCTGCACTCTTCACCCTTGCCCTCATTACCCCTTCTTTCCCCTTCATCTGATTTCTTCCTTTCTTTTTCCAACCTTCTCTGACAACTCTTTTCTTCCCCCAACAAAGTAGTCTAAGTGGTGTTGTAAAAATGAAAAGGTTATGATTGTTCCTTTTTTTTTTTTTTTCATCTTGAGTGGAGTGATAGGTGTTTCAGAGTGTGAGAAGAGGAAAAACACCTTGCATTTTGGAGATATTTTTATAACTCTATTATCTTGATCCATCTACTGCCTTTTTATTTCTCATTTAAATGACTTTCCCATGTTCTTGGATTTTCTTTGGTATCTGAAATACAGAGACTGAGTTTCAAACTTTCCTAATTTTTTATTTTAAAAGCACAGGTAAATGAAAAAGATCACATATATAAAAAATCACAGAAACTGGAAGAAATTTTTTTAAGCTTCTATAATTAATAAGAATATTATAACATGAAACACAAATTCAAAATAAACCAGAAAAGAGTATTTTATTGGCAATAAATGCTGAGAACTGCTTTACTATTTAAAATTTTGTTCTTAATACTCTACAGGAGACAGCTTTCAGACTCCAAACAGTAAAATACAATACGGTGAAAGGATTTCCTTTGTTTTTTCTTTTGGTTTTTTTTTTTTTTTTTTTTCTTTTTTTCATTTTTTTATCCTCCCATTATCCTTTTCTTCATTTGTACTATTTTTGAAACAATAAATGTCTCTCTTGGCTTTGCTTTTGAAAAGCTTCTAATGAATATTAACCAGATGGGGTTTGGGACAGGCTGGATGAAAAGACATAGTGTGTATTCCAACTTCCCATTTTAGGGCTGAAATGGGGGAAAATGGATCGAAGAACCGCCATAAAAGGGATTCAGGAGGCCCTCAAACTCGGGCTGTGGAACCACTAGTATATACGGTCATTATCTCACAATACATCCAGCCTAATGACATCACGGCACATAACCCTCTTTCCATTTTATAAGTCCTATTTTACAAGATGAACTAAATGGCATTTTTTCAGAACAAAAATTCCTGCAAAAAGTTGCCAAGATGTCCTCTAATGGCCCCTGAGTCACATTTTTACGGGTGTTAGGATTTGATTAAATTTGGTTGGTTCGGACGTTTTTTATTTTATGCAGTCACGGTTTTGTGCAACTGCAGTAAGGAAGAAGAATGAATTAAAATTGTCAGCTCATTCTGACGTCCATCCTTGATACCACATGATCACTAGGGACAGCTATAATAACAGACCACCACTAACAGAAAAACACTCAAATCAATTTTTTCCCTAATTTTACCCCACCACGCACAATAGGCTATACAGATTTTCTGATTTTGTGACAGGAGATTATTCATTTTGAGGAAGATGCTGCAAGGATAGAAAGACAAGATCATCCTCCATGCTTTTTCCTTGGGGCTCTTGCACGATAATGGATTGTTTCCATAAAGAACAGGTTCCGCAGATGCTGGGAAAGAAATGGTTGTTTCATCAATCTAAATATTAAAATTCAGTTTAAGAGACACGTATCATAAATAATTGGATTATGTGTTCTTGAATCACAAGGTTGGATAGGACTGTTCAGATAGGAAAGGGAAATGTGATCAAATCTTTTAAATGTTGGTATAATTTTAATCTCCTTTTAGATGGCAAGTATCAAGCTACAGATCCTGTTGGGAAATCAAATTTTGCTCTTTGTCGCCTGTTGACTTGTATGCAGAAATAGCATCAGGAAAATTGTTGGAGTGTGCAGATTTCAGGGTTTAGTTGTTTTCTTTTTTTCCATCATACATCAACAAACACATCATTTTATGAGGACTGTTGATATGTTGCTAACAACACAAGGTCATGTGTTTCCATCTCCGTTGGATCTTTTTTGTCATTTCATACAGGAATTTTGGACTTGGTGACTTTGTGGGTTCAATTTCTAGTTTTCAAACATTTTGTGACTTCGTATGCTTCTTCTTCCTGTAAGCTAAAAAGGGCCACAGAATTTTCCTGCCTCCTCACACGACTCCTGTGCGACTCGTTGGATTTTGTGAAATTACATAAGCGATGACAGAGCCGCAAAAAACCATTTCAAGATATTGCCAATTTCAATCTTCCACAATAATTTTTTTTTCAAAACTAAAAGTTCATCTGTAAGTAAAATGTCAAATCCTCCAAGGTGGTCGCCCAAACTGTCAAAATATTAGAAAGTTCCCATGCCAATCAAGATTGGTTCATTTCTTAATTATGAAATGTCAGCCCTTTTTCCTCCATCATAATTCAATTGTAACATTGTGCTGCATATCATGTTTTAAATTTTTTTTTTATCCAAAATTATTGTTCAATCGTTTTCAAGATTTCCTATGACTGTTTGAAATTTTATGGATGGACAAGCAAAAATTCAAAAAGTTGTAGATAAGACGGTAAGATTGTAATAGCTTCAATTTTTTGAGAGTGATACCTAAATCTATAGGTAAAAGGAGAAAACCACTTACAGATTTGCTTGTCAAGTCATTGATAGCAGTTCTTTTTATATTAACTGTTCTTAGGTCCAACAACAGCAGAGCATTCCTTGTATTAATAGTTAAATGACAACTGTTCGGCGTTGTTTCGGGTTTTTTTTTCAGAAGTCCATAAAGAAAGAAACGAAGTATTTATAGATTAAAGATCCTAGTTTTAAGTTACTAAAACCATTTTCCTTTAGGTTTCTTTTTTGTCCTGATTGGTTTTGGGTGGTATAGTTGGGTTTCTTGATTAATTTGCTTGATTGGGGTTGGTTGGTTGGTTGATTGGTTTGGTTTGGTTTGTTTGGTTTGGTTGGTTTGGATAGTGAGCATGGGAAGTTGGATTGTGGCTTTCTGGTGGGTTTGTTTTATTGTTTTTTTGGTTTTTTTTTTTTTGTTTTTTTTTTTTGTTTTTTTTGATTTTTTTTCTTTTTTTTGTTTTTTTTTTTGGTTTTGTTTTTTTGGGGGTTTTTTTTCCCATTTGCGTGTTTGTTTTTTGGGTTTTTTGAGGTATTTTCTTGTTTTACTATGGGAAATTTGGACATCAAATTCCTTTCTTGTCTTGAGGGTTAATGGGACGAGTCATAACGCCACGGCCACTCTCCCTGGTCTGGAGCAGATATGAGAGGATTCTGAGGAAATGGGAATGCCACTGCTTGACTTTAATTCCATAAGCCTCAGGACGTGACTGCTGATTAGAGGTATTTCTTAGAACATACAGAGTGAATGAAAGTAAGCCATAATCACCATTGAAGCAACTTTTAACAAGAACAAAAAAAAAAAAAAAAAAAAAAAAAAAAATTGTTTCCACCTCTCTCGGTGTCCTAAGTATCCAAAGATGGACTACGGTGAATTAACACAGAATTGTAGAATCAAACAGTTCCTTTGAACTTTCAATCAATGATTTGAAATTTAGAATAGCTTGATGGGATCTCAGACCCACAGTTGATATGGAAACCGCCACATTAATTATAGAAAGGGGGCAGGGAAAGTCTCAATGAAAAAAACGCTACTGAGAAGCCCAATGGAAGGCTTTAATAAGGCCCAGTTATGCTGTAGGTATGTTCACGGATGGCTGTATGCATTGCCCTGCTGAAACATATTACGTCAGAGAGAAATAACAGATATTGTAGTTTGGAGGACCACCTATTTTTTTTTTTTTTTTTTTTTTTTTTAATTATAGATTTGTTAAGAATTTTTCTTTCTTCGTTCTGTCTGGTCAGGAGTTAAAAAATGGCAAGCCTTTTCCTAAGTATTCAGATTCCTTCTGACTTTATAAAGCCACAACCTGTCTGCTTTAGTGGCCTTTTACTCGTTGCATTCCTGCCCTTCACATGTTTATGTGTCTTAATGCTTAATCACGCCATTTTTCTGATCCTGTAGTTAACACACCCGTCAAAAACAGATCAAGAATTTCTTTCCTTTCTCAAGGATAATAATGGGAAATTTCTTTTCTTATTTTATTTTGGAAATGTTTGTAAAAAATTAATGAAGCATAGTTTGGCTAATTGAAGCGCTGGACCTTCCACACTGAACTATATATAGACGCCATATGTGAGAAAGACTTCAGCCATGGAGGAAAACAGTAATGCAGAGCAGTCCCTACTAAAGTAGTCACAAAAAGGAAGTATTATTTGTAATTTTGTTTTATTTCATGTATATAAATCCTTTAAGGCAAAATACATCCTTGTGTTTGATCAATAAAGCTGTGTATTCAATTCTTGCATTAAAGATAAATTAAGAGCTTCCATCTCAATATCCCCTATTTTCTATACTTTAACTATGCTTTCAGAGGATATTATCAGTATCAAACAATCTGAATTAGGAAAGCAATGAAAGAAATTAATCTCAGCCTTCATTTAGCAGCCAACAGGGTTCATTGGGGGTATTCCACCATGTGACCGTTCAAATGGAATTTGCTCTCCTCAGTCTTCTTTCAAGAACAATTTCCAGTCACTGAATTTTGAAAATTTTCCTGTGTTTTGATGTATTTCCTGTAGAATTATCCTCATTCTCATACCCTAAACAGAAAAAAAAAAAAAACAAAATGGTGTAGCAAAATTTACCTGGTATTGGAGACAAAGATACATAAAGATCACTATATGATTGTGAACCAATTTTAATTCCTTGTTGAAGTTGAAGAGAGAAATAGTTTACTTGGGAGCAGAGTTTTGACCCTCTTTGGGACATTCAGTTTGCTGTTTTGTGTAGAGTTCAGCACCTGTCACGCTTTCAAAGGAACGCAAAGAAGGCCACTTAAATATGAATACAATGAGGAAGTAGCTTCCGGTAACCCACGTGTGGGGATTCGCACTATCTGCTGGAAGCTTTGTATAAGGGACTCCCCAATGTTGTGTCATGGTATTCAGTTTTCAGCTTCTCCTTACAATACTGAAACTTGATATTATTATGCATGAGGAGAACTTCCTTAGAGCTTTAGAGGTGTATGTGTAGACACATAGTTCTAGGGCTCTGCTGAATCCAATGGGAGGATCTTGGGGTCTAGGGATGATGCAAGAGGAATTTGCGATCAGTCGACAGGCTACTGTGGCTAGAGTGCTGGCACTGGGATTGTGATTAAGCACTGTGCTCGAGTTTGGCTGTAGTTTTGGAGTGTTTAGCAGTATGTGTCTCTTGCCTCTTGTTACTGGTGCAAGATGAAGTGCCTAGCATGCGCCAGAGGGATGGAGGGATCTTTCATCACTTGCATGTTGCCGACTTCCCTAATTCTCCAGGGCTGGTGAAATTCTCCTCAGTTAGAGGAAATGTCAGGTCTTCTCTGATAGCAAAAGGAAAAGATGGTGGTCGCCTATGTTTTTTTTTTATATACTTTTGTGTCTTTTTATGTTTTTTTTTATTTATGTCATTTTAATTTGTGTTTTGTTTATGTATGTACACACTTTTGTATATGGATCAAACATTTCAAGCCACATTGTAACTGATAGCGGATGCTGAAAAAAATGATGAAAAAGATGTCTTAATCCAAAGCAACCTGCTGTTTAGGAAGAAACAATACTAAAAAATTCACTAGCAACAAAGTGTCTGAAGGGAGGAGTGTCAAGCATTCTGATAGTAAAGAGCTAAGCCTAGAGAGAAAAGGGAGATCAAAGAGATCTGCTTGTTTCTATCGAAATTTCGATAGGACAATGGATGAAGACTTTAAGCATTCATCAATATTATCCATGCCCACGCATTTAGGTGCTTCTAAGCCAGGACCCTGATGCATGTTTCCAAACACGCAGCGTAAGCACAGAGGCCCAAGAGGCCCAAGCTGCAGCTGTGCTGGCACTGCGCACTGCAGAAAGCAGTCATTGCTTCAAGTCATACCAAGATGGGGAGCTGCAACCTTCCGAATCTCCCTGCCAGCCATCGCCCACAGTGACTGGCCATTGAGTCCTGGGAATAGCTCCTCATTTACGCGAGCCTTTGGGAAACAGTGCTGCATCTCTCTCTCACTGCTGGGCCTGTTTTATTACAGAACTTTGCCTCCACTTGGAGAATTTAAAATTTAATTGAGTTTTTCATAGTAATGACATTTCCTTACACATGCTCCATTGAACCTCTGTTTTTTCACAGCTTACGTAACAGTAAAGCAGATGGGAAGGCAAGTAATAGTATGCAGCCACTGCTGGATCCAGCTGAGAGTTTCTGTCCTTCCCTGGGTGGGTGCACATCAGTGGAGAGGGGATTTGCTGAAGCCCAGCACTGCTCATGATTTTGCTGCAAGTGGCAGGCTCATACAGCCACCGAGCAAGGTGGGCTCTGACACAGAGCCGAGAAGGATGGATTTGAATCGGCATGCAGGAGAAGCAGCTCTCAGAATGCCTGGTGGGAACAGAGTTTGGGGTGACACTCTTTTGCAGGTGTAAGATCTGGGTGGACAGTAGCCATGCCAACTCTCCCCCAGTTGCTGACTGAGACAGTGGGAGGGAATATAAAGAAATCCCCAATGTAGATACAGCCCATGGCAATGAAATTGGAGTGTGTACGGACACTTTAGCTACCTTTATTTTGATCATTGACAGCTTAAAATAAGAATCCTTAATTAGAAACATTCCCTTAATTGAATTGTAATCAAGCATTTAGTGCTGGCTAGCCATGTGATCTGTTGTCTTAGTTTGAAAGACAGGTGCTTGCCAATGAAGGCAGGGACCCCCCTTGGAGTGGTGGATATGACCCCCCTTTCCTCTGAATTATTATAGCTTTGAAAATCACAGCCTTTCAGGCAAGAATATGGGTAAAAGGGAATAACAGCTTTTACTAATATGTATAACAAGGTGAAAAAAGTAACAACAACGATAAGCAACACACAGCCCAGTCCCCAAACCCAGTGACAGCCTCACACAGACACACCCTCCCCTTTGGTGTAGTTATGGTCCCAGTTGGCAGGGGGCGCTGTGGCGGTGATTTGCAGGGGGCGCTGTGGCGGTGATTTGCAGGGGGCGCTGTGGCGGTGATTTGCAGGGGGCGCTGTGGCGCGGGTCCCGCTGGTTCAGATCTCCCACGTGACCAATGGCGGACACAAACCGGCAGAGGTAGACTGAGAAAAAGTTCCTCTGCAAACTCACATGGAAACACCGATCTCAGTGCTCCTCTGAACAGCAAGAAACCCCAGAACGGCCAGATGAGCAAAAAGACGAGCAGAATTCCGCAACTGCAGACGGGATGCAGCAGAGCTCGACCACTGCAGCTGGAATCTCAGGGGTCCCCAGCAAGGCACAGGGGAGAAGATTACAGTGCAGCAAAAACAGGAACCAAAGAACAGAGATGCTGGGTCTGCAGAGAAGCGCAAGCAGGCGAGCTCTCCCCTGCAGGCAGCAGGTCAACTGTCTTCCCCGAGCCAAGCAGGGCAGAAAGTGAAGCTACCCCCCCCACCCTCACCCCCAACACACACACGTCCTCCCCGAGCGCAAAACTCCTGCAAGAACTTCCCTCTCTCCAAAGAGAGGGATAAAAAAAACACCCAAAACAACTGCCAGGAAGGAGGAATGCCCAGGGAGACTCTTCAGGTGGGGCGTAGGTTCTTTTGTCTTCCCCAATCTCCCAGCTATCAAAAGAATGACTTGGCAGTCAGGGTATCCCAGCAACAAAATGGGAAAAGAAAAATTCCCAGAAAGGAAACAAAAGGAGGAACCTTAACGT
The DNA here is from genome assembly GCA_009741485.1 of Malurus cyaneus samueli. Taxonomy (NCBI): domain Eukaryota; kingdom Metazoa; phylum Chordata; class Aves; order Passeriformes; family Maluridae; genus Malurus; species Malurus cyaneus. Next base: position 686,836 of record VKON01000252.1, on the reverse strand, counting down.
ATATTGTTACACCTCTTCTTTGGGGTAACATTTTTATAAAAAATCCTTTAGGCAGTGCTCCAATGGTGCAACAGGTAACTTCTGTAAATTAATGTTGTTAGCAGTAACCAAGCTTTCAGGTTACCGTCTCCCTGGTTTGCTTGGAAGGGATCTTCGGGTGCAAGAGCATAGAAGGGAGTCTAAGCCCCTAAGCTCTGAAGCTGGGACCTTTGCAACTGGGACACTTCATGTCTACCTTTCATGGGATTCAGACATGGTCAGAGAACCCCTGGATGATACAGGGAGTGCTGCTGCTGAAGACAGGCAAGCAGAAGATGGGCTACATTTGACTGCTATCCTCCTCACATGAAAAGGTCTTTGGGCTGTCCCTAAAGCCCAAAGAGCTCTCATTGCAGTGCTGCAGAGGGAGCCAATGGCAACATGTCTTTTTGTTATAAATATCAAGTCATTCCTGGGGTAGAAAAGATAAAGAAGGGCTAGAGTTGTGCTTTTTATTCACAGTGTCACGGCTGGGTAGCCGTTCAGAGTTACAGTATATGATATTCATAGCAACTAGTAAAACTCATGGGAAAGCTGAGTTTCAGTGACCTAGGAGACCTCAGAGAAGTGCCAGGCCACATTTGGCAACTCTGCCTGATCAACAAAGAGCAGAATCCCATTTCACCCACTTTCTGGAAAAGGACATACTGCTTTGAAGACCAAGGTCACTTCACCACAGAGACATTCGCATGTGCTAGAAAAGTGTGAGTGAGCAGGGAAAGACTAAACTCTGACACTGTGCTGAAGTTCTACTTCTCCAAGGCCAGTGAAAGCAGAAAACATGAGAAATGAGAACAAACACATTGCCACCTGCAATTCAAGAGCAGGAAGATACCTGTGGCTTGACACATCCAACAGGGCTGACAGAGTTCTTCAAAGCATTGACTCACAGCTCATTCAGAACATGCAGCCCCCATGCCAAAAACAATGATTGATGTTCATGAGGTCTCTTTTACACAACACACACTCTAGTTTCTCAATACTTCCCAAATAATAGATTTGCCTTTTCAATACTCACACTGAGCAAGACAGTGGGATTTTAGAGAAAATCCAGCACTCCTGGAGGGAAAGTCAAATGCAGCCTGCAAGGTGGGGATGCTGATCTGAGCGCTTTGCCAGAGTGTTCTGCAGTTTAAAGCATTTTCTAGTCAAGTGTAAGTCTCCCTTCCCATGCAGTAGGGAGCAATAAATTCTCCTACAAATGAGACATCAGGAACTCAGGATAGCCACGGCAAAACAAAGAAAATGCAAAATAAAATAAAAAAAAAACCTGCTAATAGCTACCTCTGAAAAGATTGCTGTGAGTGACTCGATCAGCATCAGGTAGGAAATCCGCAGGGGCAATGATCCAGGCCAGCACACAACTGCCTCAGCAATGAGTCACTCCTTTCTCTTTCACACTTTTGGGGAAAAAAACCCAAAAAAAAACAACACAAAGAACAAAAAGAGGAGATTATGCTGAGGCCCTGCAAAGAGCCTTCTTCGTGACCTAACCGAGACTCATCCAGAGCTCCATCTGACCTGTGTGCTGAAGGTGTCCTGTGGAAAATAAATCTGTGGCCACATAATTAAAGACTCAACCCTAATTCATATGCATGGGGACATTGAAGGGCAGTTGTACAGCCAGCCTTGGTGCTGACATTTCTCTGTGATGAGAAATGTGCATTCTGATATAACAGTGAGAAGCAATTGCCTGTTGTCCTCAGCACAGAGAAGGACTAGCAAGAGGTGACATGTGCTGTTGGGTGGCATTTGGGTAACAACACAGGAGCAGTAAGAGTAGGGAGGAAGACCTGGGAGAAGGCTTTTGTTTAGATACTGGAGAAACCTCCAGTCCCAGAAACACAAGCTGATACAGATGTCCTCTCCTGTCCCCTTGTCCCTTCCATACTTTCCCACGTTTGGTTTCTCTTCTTGTCAGGAAGCCCTGGGATCTGGGCTTGGCCACTGCCCCCTTCCAGTTCTACCTCACCTGCCCTTCTCGGTTTCTCTTCACTGCCACAGAAAATGGAGGTGGGAGCAAATGGATGGTCTTGGATTTGGCTGGCAGCCCTTGCCCCTCTGCCTAAGGAAGCAGTGGGATTTCCTGTGTGTGGCTAAGGAGTAATTTGGCCATTTGTCAGACAGTTCTGTGTGACTTTATAGCCACCCTGTCACTTCACCTTACTCTGCACCATCTAGATTCATTTTGGGATGTTGGTTGCATTTTTTCCCTGACAGCAGAAACCCGTGATAGCAGAATCATCCGTGCCAGACAGTTGTGCTTTTCCATCCACAGGTCAACATCTCTTCAGATGATTATGCAGGAAGAAAAGCCGAGCTGAACTTCTAAAATTTCAGAAAAAAATATATGTTCTGAAGGAAAAAAATCTTTTTGTAAGAGTTGTGTTTTCTCCCTCAGTACTGAGAATTCAGATGGACATTATCCGGAGATGACAAAATGATAGCCCATTTTCTTAGTATTTTGGTGAGTTTTTCCATCTTACTTCAATATCCTTGGCACTGTACAGTCATCTTCAAACACTGAAAGATTCCCACACAATTTTTGTGCCCTTTTCTTCTCTTTGAACAGGGTGGATGGTTTTATATTCAGTTCATTGACCCAGAAGTTTGCAGATGACCTATATTGATTGTCAAGTGAGATCTGCCAATATTTCTTGAAACAGTGGACATGTTCATTGTTTTTCATAATTTTATATGAGTGAGACATTGACTGTCCTTTCTTATGTCAAATGAAATTGTGATTGTGAAATCAACAGCTTTTGTATGATGTCTGCTCATAGTTCTCTGAGTGATTTGGGGCTGAGGGTTCTTGCTGAGATCTCAGAAACCAAGCCTGATCTGATAGGAACCAAATTTGATTATTGCAGAGAGACTTTTAGATCTAAAGAGTAAACAGGAGTTACAGATTTTACATCCTGAAAAACACACGTGTTTCTAACGTCCCTGACTATTAGCAAATGCTAAAATATCCCTCAGAACAGTTTTCTCACTTTTAATGTAGAAAGACCTTCTATTTATTTTTTTTCTTATTCTATAGTACCAATTAAGTATTTCTTCTTTTCTTAAAATAGGACTTAAAATGAAAGAGGTTATGTGCCGTGATGTCACTAGGAGGAAGGACAGGTCTCCACAGCCCAGGAGGGCTCCTTTATGGCTGTGTTTCGATCCATTCCCCCCATTCAGCCTAAAATGGGAAGTTGAATACACATCTATGCTTTCTCATCAGCTCCAAAAACCCCATCTGTAATATTATTATTATTAGATATTTTCTTTTTTCATATAGCTGAAATATGCAAAGATTGGATTGATCATCATTTGTATTGTTTCAAATTAACAAATTGGAAAGGAATGATGGATAAGGGAGTTGAATAATAAAATGGAAAATAGAAAAAATATAAAAAAACTAATAGAAAATAAATCATATTAGGAATCCGTTCACCTATTTGTTACTGTTGGAGTCTGAATAATGTTGTGTCTAATTAGAGATATAAGAGACATTTAATTTAAGCAGTCAGTTATTGTGCAAAATTTACCTTTTCGTTATTTTAATTGTCAATACTGTTATCTCTTAAATTGCTTATCTCATATTAGTGCCAGCTATAAAAAGATTCCCTGCCTCAGTATATCTGTATTTATGAGTGTTCTTTGTTCTTATTACCGTGTGTTTTTTTATATAATATTAAAATTGTGGATAAGTGAAACCTCAGTCTCTGTTAATGTTCATGTGCCAAATTAGGAAATTCTTAAGCGAAGGGGGGATAAGTTGTCATGTGTTGAATTGTTTTAAATAAATAATAGCAGAGAATGTGTTTATTTCAAGAAACGATTGAAAAATATATCGTCTCAATTTATTGCAAGGTTTTTTGCCTCGGCTCCACTTTCGGATTAATTTACTCTGTTAGCACTTCAAATTTTAGAGAAAAAAAATGTATTGTTATAGACTTATTTAACTCACGCTCATTTGGGACACACCGGTTGTGGTTGAGGACTAGGGCTGGGGAAGAAAAGAGGCTTTAGCTTCAGTAAGGGGGGATAAAAGTTAAAGGAATTTTTATTTTGTTAATTACTTTCATTTTTTTGTTTTATGAGATAAGTATTTTTTTAAACTAGACACTTTCCGTATAACTATATTCATTTTATTGAGAAGGTGAAGTATTTAATGTTGTGTGTTTATAGTGTATTTTGGTCAGGTTGGGTTTTTTTGTGTTGATTGAAAGTGTGGTTAGTTTTTTTTGTTTTTTGTTTTGATTGGTTGGTAGTGGATTTTTATGTGTTGTAGGTGATGGGAAGAGATGATTTTGGGTAAATATCATTTTTGGGTTTGTGGGAAGGTATACAGAGTAGAGTGAAAGAAGAAAGAGTAAGGATTATGATTGAAAGAAATGGTATGATAGATGAAGATAAGAAAGAAAGAATAGAATATGTAATTAGTAATGTAGGAAAGAGTTTTTAAGGTAATAATTAAGCTATATATAGAAAAAGGAATTTAAGTGAGTTATAAGAAAATTATGATAGTGAAAATAAATTAACAAATGAGGGTTGGGAAAAGAAATAAATTATTGATAGTGGGGAGAAGAAAATATCAAGATTAAATAGTTAAGATTATGAGTTAGAGTTAAGATAAAGAAATAGGTAGGGAAAGAAATGTATGGTATAAGGGTATATGAATATATTATAAGTGTAAGGTGTGTGGGTAATAAAATATGAGGGAGTAGTAAGTGAAGTACAAAAGAAAGAAAATTGAACATTAAAGGAAGACTTTATATAGAAATAATTTGATGGTTGGAAGGTCATGAGTGGGGAATTGGGATGACAAAAAAAAATGGTGTGTAGGGTGAATGGAAGAGAAAAAATGAAAGGAGGTATGAAAAAAAAGCATAGGGAGAGAGTTGATGAAAAAACTGAAGGAAAAAGGGGAAAAGAAAAAGGGGAAATGAATAAAGATTTAATCTGGGAATATTTGGTATGGGTAATATGGAAAAAAGTTTAATAATGTAATAGAGATGATATTTATATATGAGCTAAAAAAAAAGAAAGTTGTTGATATTGTGTATAAAATGTGAGAATAATGGGTATGTAGATTAATATTTAAAAGGGGTAGGAAGGAATGGAAAGTAGTTAAAAAAAGTGGGGGTGTGGGAAAGGGGGAGTAAGAGAGTTAGATAGAGATGGACTACTGATGGATTAATATTGAATTATGGAGAAGTAGAAAATTATAAAGAGGAAAAGGGGAAGTAGTTAAAGATAGAAAGGAGGACAATATTTTAATTGCAAAGGAAAGAAAGAGGGAAAAAAAAAAGAATGATATAATTTAAAGTATTTATAAAAGGTATTGATTGATAGGTTATATATGTGAAGATAGGATGTAATAGAAAATAGTTAAAAAGGGGAATTATATTAATTAAAAAAAAATATGTAAAAGAACTATTGGAAAAAAATATGTATGAGAAAAATGTATGTTAGATAAATAGGTGTATAAGAAGGGTAGGAATTATAGAAATGATGGAAAATATAAATGTAAATATGGATTGGATGACAGTAGAGTAGAGCAAGATGAGGAAAAAAAAAAAAAAAAGGGGAAAAGTGGGAAAGAAAAAGAGAGAGGAGTGATTATGGAAAAAAGATAAAGTAAGAGGAAAGATATAGATGGAAATTCAGAAAAAGGAAGGGTTCGGAAGAGTATTATGATTTATTAGAATAATATTAGGAAAGAGAATAAAGGTGTAAGGGAAAGATGAAAAGAAGGAATAAGTAAGGTTGTATGGGAATAGTAATAGTGGAGGTGTGAATAGAGGGAATCTAAATTAGATGTACGGAGAAAAATGGTGAAAAAAAAAAAAAGAAAAAAAAAAAAAGAAAGCGAAAAATATAAATTAGAAGAAAGAAAAAAAAAAAAAAAAAAGAAAGAAAAAATAAAAAAAGAAAAAGATGGGAAAAAAAGAAGAAAATATAGGAAAAAAAAGAGGATAGGGGGAAATTGAAAGAAAAAAGAAAGAAATAGAAAATGAATAACGAAAAATAAGAAAAAAAAAAAAGAAATAAAAAAAAAAATAAAATAAAAAAAAAAAAAAAAAAAGGAAGTTTTTTTTTTTTTTACAGAAGTTATAAAAAATAGGAAAATAAAAATATATGAAAGAGAGAGAATAGAAGAAAAGAAAAAGAAATTAATAATAAATAAACAAATGAATAAATAAAAAAAAAAAAAAAAAAAAAAAAAAAAAAAAAAAAAAAAAAAAAAAAAAAAAAAAAAAAAAAAAAAAAAAAGGAGGAAAAAAAAAAAAAAAAAGGGAAAAAAGGAAAAAAGGAAAAAAAAGGGAAAAAAAAAAAAAAAAAAAATTTAAGAAAACAATATTAATAAGAAAATATAAGAGAAGTGAAGAAAATCTAAAAGAGATATATAATATAAAACAAAGTATAATAATAAAATAAGAAAGATGAGAAGAAAGAAAAAAAAAAAAGGAATAAATAGGAAATGAAAAAAAAGAAAAGAAAAAAGGAAAAAAAAAAAAATGATATGGTAAGGAATAAAAGAAAAAATAAAAATAATAGAAAATTAAAATGTAATGAAAGAGAAAAAAATTAAGGAGGTAAAGAAAATAAAAAAAAAAAAAAAAAAGAAAAGATTAATAAAGAACTGAAAGAAACTAAAGAAAAAATAAAATATGAATAAAAAGAAAGAAAAAAATAAAAATAATATTATGTAAGAAAAGAAGAAAAAAAAAATAAAAAAAAAAAGGAAGAAAAAAAAGAAATAAAAGTAATAAAATAAAAACAAAAATAGTAAAAAAAATGGAAAAAGGGATTGAAAAGAAATAGGGGGGAAAAAACTTAAAGAAAATAAAGAAAAAAAAAAAAAAATAGAAAGAGAAAATTATAAGAAAATAAATAAAATAAAAAAAAATTTAGGGAAATTTGAATAGAAAATAGGTTAAAATATAGAAAAAAAAACGAGGTGGATATAAAAAAAAAAAAAAAAGAATAAAAAAAATAAGAAAAAAAAAAAAATAATAGAGAAAAGGAAAAAAAAAAAAAAAGAAAAGAAAAGGAAAAAAAAAGAAAAAAGGAAAAAAAAAAGAAAGGAAAAAAAATAAAAAAAAAAAAAAAAAAAAGAGGGAAAGGAAAAAAAGAAAAAGAAAAAAAAAAGGGAGAAAAATAATAGATGATAAGGAGATATAAGAATAGAAATATAATAAAAAAAAAAAGAAAAATAATATAGAAAAAAGAAAGGGATAAATAATAGATATATAAAAAAAAAAAAAAAAAAAAGAATAATAAAAAAAATTAGGAAATTTATAAGGAAAAAAAAATGGATAAAAATAAAAAAAAATATAATGTTTAATAAAGAAAAAAAAAAAAAGATTGAAGAAAAAAGAGTAGAAAA
>VKON01000252.1:651658-670030 GCA_009741485.1 Malurus cyaneus samueli | reverse complement strand
AGATATTGCTTTCCAGCACTCTTATGACACTAGCAGTCTCTTTTTCACCTGTTCATTATGAGTCCACTAAGCAAGAGACATTCCTGTATTAATAGTTACTACTGTTTCGGTAGTTTCGGGGTTTTGTGTTTATTTCAGAGTCCAAAAGAAGCAAGAGTATTTAGATTAAAGATCCCTAGTATTAGTTACTAAAAAAAACATTTTTTTTTAGGGTTTTTATTGTCTGATTTGGTTTTGGTGGTTTTGTTGGGTTTTGATATTGTAATTGATCTGGTTGTTGGTAGGTTGAGGCTTGGGGTTGGTTTGGTTGTTGATTGGTTTTGAAGTGAGCTGGGCAGTATGGATTTAGGGCTCTTTCTGTGGTTGTCATTTGTATTTTGTGAATTTATTGGTCTTTTTTCTTTTTTTTTTGTCTTATTTTTTGTTTATTTTTTTTTTTTTTTGTAATTTTTTTGTTTTTTGGATTTTTTTTAATTTCAAATTTGCGCTGTCTTTTTTGGGTTTTTGAGTATCGCTCTTTATGTATCTCGTGTTTAGCTAATGGGACAGTTGGACATAATGCCTTCTTTCTTGAGAGTTATGGGACAGCAGTCATGCCTATCCTGAGTGCTGTCTGGACGAGATAGAGAGGGAATTGTGAAGGAATGCCGGGTTGCCTTCGATTAAAATTGCAATTAGCTTAAGACTTCTAGGATACCTGAACCTGCTGATCTAGAGTATTTCTCTACGAACCATAACAGAGTGAATGAATGTAGCGCAGATCATTTGAAGCACGCTTTATAACAAGACAAAAAAAAAAAAAAAAAAAATTGTTTCACAGCCTCTCTCAGGTGTCTAAGAGTATTCCAAGATGGAACCGAGTGAAATTTACACAGAATTGTAAGAATCAACAAGGTTCCTTTGAACTTCATCAATTGATTGAAAATTTAGAGGCTGATGGGATCCTCAGACAGGACAGTTTATAATTTGGAAACCACCATTAATTATATAGAAAGGCAGGGTAAAGTGTCAATGAGGGAAACCTACTGAAACGCATTGAGGCTTATAACTAAAAGGGCCCCAGTATATTTGCCTGTAGGGTTATGTTCACATGGTGTATCATGTTGCTGCTAAGACATATATTAACCCAGACCAGAGGAAAACCAGATATTTGGTAGTTTGGAGACTACGCTATTTCCTTTTTTTTGGTCCTTTTTTTTTTTTTTTTTTTTTTTTTTTTTATTATCAGTTTGTTAAGAAATTTCTTGTTGGCTGTCGCTACAAGTGGGCTATTGGCGGTCGTTCTTGTTTCCTGATCGCCTCTTTCATAAAGCCAAAGCTGCGCGGAGGGGGGCAATGCAGCCTTTTCCCCTGAGTATTCAGATTCCTTCTGACTTTATAGCCACAAACCGCTGTTCTGCTTTAATGTGGCATTTGTAGACTGGTATAAACGTTCCGCCTTCAAATGTTTATTTCTATTATATGCTTAATGACAAAGCATTTATCTGGACTGTCTGTATGTTAAGCCACCGTCAAAAACATATCAAGAAATTTCTTCCTTTCCTCAACAGATTAATTATAGGTAGGGAAGATTTCTTTCTTATTTTATTTGGAATGTTCGTAAAATATAGAAGCCATGTGTTGTTAAATTAGAGCTTGGGCGGACCTTTCTACAACTGAAATATATGCTGCCATACGTGAGAAAGGACTTCAGCATGGAGAAACAGTAAATGGCAGGAGACCAGTCCCACTAAAGTAGTCACAAAAATTAGAAACGTATTTGTATTGTTTATTTTTCAATTGTATAGTAAATCTAAGGTCACCAAAATATACACCTTTGTTATTGCATTGCAATTAAAGCTGGGTGAGTATTCATTCTGCATTTAAAGTAAATTAAGCTTCCATCTCAATATCCCTATTTTCTATACTTTAACGTATGGCTTCAGATATATGCCAGTACACACTGAATTAGGAAAAGCAATGAAGAAATATAATCTCAGCCTTTCATAGCAGCCAACAGGGCTTTCAACTGGGGTAAGTATCACATGGTGACCAGTTTCATGGCCATCTGAAACTGGTTACAGCAGTGATGGACTGAGGGAGAAGAGCCACTGTACAGGACTACCGGACTGCAGAGCATTTGACCCTGCCCTGTACAGTACCCTTGTCTGTGAGCAGGAGGGGTGTGGATCTGACAGATGGACCACTCTGTGGGTAAAAAGCTTGCTGGATGTCTGGACTGTGGTCACTGACTGGATGTCCAAGCAGGTGAGTTTACACTCAGAGTTATTCTAAGAGCTGGAAGCCATGGTTTATGTAATTTTTTTTAAGTGATGTGGGCAGTGGGGTTCCAAAGGGAGTCCTCAGGAAGTTCATGACACGACCAAGCTGTGATCGGCATGGAGGGAGGATGACACTCGCGAGGAGTTCTGGAACCAGGATGGAGGAGTGGGATGTGGAACTATTGGAGGTTCAACCAGCCAAGTGGCAGGTCCTCACCTGAGTCACGGGCAATCCCCGGCACAGGGTCAGGCTGGACAGTGAATTAACAGAATGATACCGAGAGATCAGGTATACAAGGTGGTGTTTGCTTGCCAAGGAGCGTGCCCACATGACCAACCTCTCCTAAGGAACAGGCTGAGAACAGATGGGAGTCAACAGCTTCTCTGGGACCATTGTTCAGTGCCTCACCCTCCAGGAATTTCTCTATCTTCTATATCCTAATTAGTCCTCTCTCCTTAGTATTTTGAGGCACTTCCTCTCATCCTATCAGAGCAAGCCCGGGTACAAAGTCCTCTCTATCTTTCCTCTTGGTTCCCTTTAAGTATCAGAAGGATGAAATGAGGTCTACTCGGAGCTTTCTCTCTCCTCCAAGAATGAAAACAGCTCCCAGCCTCTCGATTATTCCTCAGGGGAGGTGTCCCACCCTCTGATCATCTTCACCTTGGAATTATTCGAGGCCAGGTTAAGGAAGATGGCCCAGTCCAGAGTGCCCTTCCTATGGCAGGGGCATTCAAACGAGATTTGTTGTTCCTTTCAAACCAAACCAATCTATAGTTCTGTGGTTTCCTATAGGAAATATTTTGAAAAGTCCTTACATAGATTGTGTTACTTCAACAGAAAGTTTAGGTCAAATTAACATACAGGAATGAAAAACACAGAGTGAAAATGAATTTCCATCTGAAACTATAAGAAAAGGAAATCTTTGACTTATGCATCATAAGCCTTTGTTGCCCAGCTTTTTGTTCCTATTGTCATTATGATATCTTTTTGAACAATATTTGCCCTTTCTGAATTAATCCATCATTTGTTCTGAGGTAACAGAAAAGGCTTAACACTATAGTGTTGTAGTCTGCCTGTGTTATTTCCTCTTTCTATCTGCCTTTTCTGCTTTCAAAATGATTAATCATCATCGTTTTGACTATAGCCTCATTCGTAATGAATGAAATAGACTGGAAGAAAAGATAATATTCAACATTGCCCTATGATTAAAACATGGTATGCTGAAGGATCTGCACTTAACTTTGCTCCTAAATACAAGAACTTGAAGTTAGACACTGAAGTCCCCAGCACAAAAATGAAAGGATATGTAATTCATCTCAGTGTGAAGTTTTCAAGCAGTTTATAGAAACAGTACCTGAAATTTTAACCCTCTGTCTTGGAAACAAAAGTCTATGGTCTGGATTGAGGCTGGGTGCCTCATGCAGACTGGAATTCCAAACCTCAAATCAGGTTTTGCTAAGAGCAACACGGAGAAAGGAACTGTAAATGAAGGTAACTGAGGAGAGAACTTGTATACAAAGAACTCCATGTCAGCCTTCTAGAGGTCTTATCGAAAGGAATCATTCTACTCTACCTATCTATGATATCCTTCAATGAAAATCTCCATTCCTTCTCTTGATGTTTGTTCCTTTTTTTTGTTTTCACTGAATGCTATTTGAGATTTGACAAATTATGCTGATGACACGATGACAACATTAATTAAGATTATTTCTTTCTCTGGCAGTTAGTTCTTTAACAGCATTCAAGCTGATGCTGGTGGAAAAGAAAAGAGAAAGATTGTATTTCAACTGCCTTTGCTACACATTGGTAATATTTCTTGATTAGAAAGCTCTGAGAGGGAAGGCAGTCTGGGAAGGGGACACAAACACGGGTTTGCCAACAAACTGCTGTATGTATAATAATTTACATATGTTTGTGCACAATGAAGGGCAAGTTGTTTATTGTTAGGTATGTAAATATGGTTGTGGTTTTACCCCAGACAGCAACGAGGTGCCAGCGACGAGCGTCTACAGACACGACTTCACTCCCTCTGCGTCAGGATGGGCAAAAGAGAATTGGAAAAGTAAAAAATTGGGGAACTCATGGGTTCGAAATTAAATAATCCATGATAAAGATGATTTACAGTCAAAGCAAGAGCTAAGCATGAAACAAAAGGCAAGCAAGGAATTAATCCATGGCTTCCCAGAGCAATCAAGTGTTCTACCACCTCCAGGAAAGCAGGGCTGTCACGTGTGATGGCTCCCTGCAAAGACAGACATCAATCATCCTGGACATCCCCACATTCCTTCCTCAGATTTGTGAGCTGTGCATGATGCCATGTGATCTGGAATTTCTCTGGGGTCACTTGGGGTCAGTTCTCCTGGCTGTGTCCACTGCTCCCTTCCTCTGCACCCCCAACCCCTGACTGGTGGGGCTGTGTGAGGAGAAAAAGAGGCCTTGGTTCTGTGTAAGCCCTGCTCAGAAATAACAATCACCTTAAATTGTCACATGATTTTCAGTACAAATGCAAAACACAGCCCCTACCAGCTATTATGAAGACAATTAACTCTATCCCATCCCAAACAAGCACAATATAAATTTTGCTGCCACATTGAACAGCCCAACATAAGAATATACTTACGCAGCTTTGATAAAAGTGCTAAAAGAGAAGCCCAGGATGGAGGGAAGTTTGCAAATTACAGCAAGGTGTGACATTGGACAACCTGGGGATGTCAACCTCTAGCTGAAATTTTCTAATAGCTTATGAAATGTATTTTGCAATATTAATTCATTTTGTTTTGGGGGTCATTGACATTGTGCTGCCTTTGCACAGGTGTGATGGGGAGTTGATGGGCTGTACATAGTTTCATTAGAACTGAAGAACTGACTTAATACCTCTGCCAGACAAGCAGAAAAAGAACCACTGTAAAGCTCCAAAGAGCTGTGTTTATAAGTTCTCAAATAGAAGCTGAGAAACACCAATAAAGTTTGGATTCAGCTCAAGTGTACCATCAACCTCAGGCAGCTTCCTGGTATTTTTTTATTTATTTATTTTTTTTATATCATTTAATTATCCTAGTACCCTACTGAAGATATAGAGAATTACGGCAAAGAGGTTCCAATTGCACATCGTACAATAGGAGCAAATAATTCCTGTTCTCATTATTTGAATCGATAATTTGCTAAACCATTATTAACAAGAGCAACAACTTTACCAGGTTAAGGGAGTTTTGTACTGAGTAATGACTGCCTGGAGAAGGAAAGAACAGAGGGAGTAAATCCTAGCAGCCTTTTACTATTGAGGTAGCACATGCAAGTGAATCAATAGTGGCCGGAAAGGTGGTGCTGTAAAGATGTTTTATTGGTTTGACTAAGCAGGTTGGCAGGGAAGCTGCTGCAAGTATCAGCGCAAACAATCAAGCTGGCCCAAACACGGAGCTGGAGCCCAAGAGCCTTCACTTTCTTGGAAGAACTAAAAATAATGTTTTGGTCATAAGAGCCTATGTCATCTGGCCTGGCTTTGTGTCAAGGCTCAGAACTGACTAATGGGTTAAAACATTTTCTTTCAGCCACAAAAGACACCTTTCCTCAGCCATTTGCAAAGGACTTTTTCCCAGCTAATGAGTTACAGGCACACCTGAGCCCATTGCAGGGGACAAGAATAGGACACAGCACTCAAGAGCTCAGTTTTGACTCAGGACAGCCTGGATTTGCTCTCACCCAGCCCTGCCCACCAGCCTGGGGCAGCCAGAAGGAATCTCAGGGCTGAAACTCCCTCTGTGGCCAGAAAGAGGCCTTCTCCAAGGGTTGTTTCAATCTTGTTAGAACTGACTGCTTCTCAAAGCAGCCCTTCTCTCCATGGTTGCTGGTGCTGGGATCAAGGCTCCTCGGTAAATATCTTTCTCTCAGGTACCTGCATTTAGAAGAGTTGAATCCAAGCCCACAAGTGCTCTGCCAGTGAGTCAGTAGTTTTTCAGCAGAGAGGCCATAACTTATTAAAGCACATCAAAGCATGGGACACAATTTTCATGCACAGAAAATGGAGTGAGGTGGGACAGCAAATGTGAGGAGGCATGGTCTTAGGGATTATGGCTGGCAGCCCGCTGCCCTCTGCCTAAAGGAAGACTTAGTGGCGTGATTTTTCCCTGCCCATCAGTTGTGTGGTGAGTCTCCATGAAGGTGTGAGCAGAGTTTGCAAAGTTGGGCCTATCACTTCTTTATACTAGTCAGAACAATATTCATGGTTTTCTGGGTGTGACTTTATAGCCACAGCACTCTGTCACTTCACCTTACTCTGCAACCATCTAGATTCATTGTGGGATGTTGGTTGCATTTTTTCCCTGACAGCAGAAACCCGTGAATAGCAAGAATCATCCGTGCCAACAGTTGTGCTTTTTCATCCACAGGTCAAGCATCTCTTCAGATGATTATGCAGGAAGAAAAAGCCGAGCTGAACTTCTAAATTTCAGAAAAAATATATGTTCTGAAGGAAAAAAATCTTTTGTAAGAGTTGTGTTTTCTCCCTCAGTACTGAGAATTCAGAATGGACATTATCCGGAGATGACAAAATGATAGCCCATTTTCTTAGTATATTTGGTGAGTTTTTCCATCTTACTTCAATATCCTTGGCACTGTACAGTCATCTTCAAACATGAAAGATTCCACACAATTTTTGTGCCCTTTTCTCTCTCTTTACGAACAGGGTGGATGATTTTATTATCAGTTCATTGACCCAGAAGTTTGCAGATGACCTAACTATTGATTGTCAAGTGAGATCTGCCAATATTTCTTGAAAACAGTGGAAATGTTCATTGTTTTTCATAATTTTAATGAGTGAGCCATTGACTGTCCTTTCTTATGTCAAATGAAAATTGTGATTGTGAAATCAACAGCTTTTGTTGATGTCTGCTCATAGTTCTCTGAGTGATTTGGGGTGAGGGTTTCTTGCTGAGATCTCAAAACCAAGCTGATCTGATAGGAACCAATTTTGATTATTGCAAGAGAGACTTTTAGATCTAAAGAGATAAACAGGAGTTACAGATTTTACATCCTGGAAAACACACGTGTTTCTAACGTCCCTGACTATTAGCAAATGCTAAAATACCCTCAGAACAGTTTTCTCACTTTTAATGTTAGAAAGACCTTTCTATTTATTTTTTCTTATTCTATTGTACCAATTAAGGTATTTCTTCTTAGGTTCGTACAGGTGAAAGCTTTTGCCCTTATCCTGCTCTTTAATTACTGCCTGGTGTGATGTGACAGAAAAACAGAAGAGAGAAAATTGGTTGGGTTGGTTTTTGTTTTTTTTTCGTTCAGTAAAGAGCTTTTTCTTCTTCTCCTTAGTGACACAATGTATCCAGCTATTGGCAGATTTTTTTGTGTGCAAATGAAAATGGTGGCTTGAAGAGAGAGGAAGACAGGGAGCAAAGAAGGAAAACTTCAACATTTGAAAAGCGGAAATGGATTGGCAGCTTGGCAGGAACTCGAGAGTGAGAGGGAAATAATAAAAAAAAAAAAAAAAAAAAGGAAAAAGAAAGTGTGATTATGAAAAGTGAAGTAGTATATTGGGATCACTGAAAACTAAAATTCAATATTTTCGTTTGGTGACAAAGTTTTAAAAAGTTTAATAAATGCCAATTTTGTGCCACGTGCACTTTGCAGGTGTGTAAGAATTTATCCAAGACTTTACAGGGAAAAGATAAGCAAGCTAATATAGGTCTGTGGCCGTGAATCTGGAATGCCGGACTATCGTTTAAGTTGCCTCTTACTCAACATTATCCCACCACCATAATCACATTCGTAACAACCTGCGCATTATATTATTACTTAAATCCCATCATCCCTATGCCACCAGCATGCTTGAGGGGTAGTGGAGGCAGCAGTCGGCACTCCCTGTTGGCTCCCTGTCTTTCACTGCTACCCTAAGGTACTTAAGAATGACAGTATAAAGAATTTCTGTGCAGATGAGGCTGTAGATTTGGGGAATTGGCTGCTTATAGACAAGGATTCTTTTGGTAGACTTAATTCCTTTAGCAAGGGTGAAGAACCATCTGTGGGGATTCTTGTCATGTATAAGGAAGTTAGTCATGCTCTCTGTGGAGTTGAGTTTCTTGAATTTTAATGAAACTCATGTCAATCTGTCTCTTCTATACCCCTGTGTTGAAATCAGTGGTCAGCTAGTCAACAGTCACAACAGTAAATCGCAGCAGATAAACCATGCAGGACAGCACTGAAAATGTACAGTCGACTTTTTTTTTCCTGCTTTTTCCTCTTTCTTCTCTTCTTCTTTCCCTTCTTTCCTTCTTCTTCTTCCTTCTTTCCTTTTCTCCTTCCTTCCTTCCTTCTCTTCCTTCCTTCCTTCCTTCCTTCCTTCCTGTCCTTCCTTCCTTCCTTCCTGCCCTTCCTTCCCTTCTCCCTTTCTTTCATTTCTTCCTTCCTTCCTTCCTTCTTCCTCCTTCCTTCCTTCCTTCCTTCCTGTGCCTTCACTCTCCTTCCTTCCACTCGTTCCTTCCTCCTGCCCTAGTCCTCCCTTTCTTTCTTTTTTCTTTCTTTCTTTTTCTCTTTCTTCTTCTCTATTCTTTCCTTTTCTTTCATTATCATTTCATTTGCTTCTTTCTTTCTTTCTTTCTTTCTTCTCTTGTTCCTTCTTTCTTTCTTTCTTCTTTCTTTCTTTCTATATCCTTTCTTTCTTTCTTTTCTTTCCTTTTCTTTTTTCTTCTTTCTTTTTCTTTCGTTATCCCTTCTCCTTCCTCTCTCTCTGTTTGCTTCCACCTTCCCTCTACCCTCATTCCTCCCCCCTCTCACACTCCCTCCTGCACTTCACCCTTGCCTCATTCCCCTTTCTTTCCCTTCTCTGATCTTTCTTCCTTTCTTTTTCCACCTTCTGCTGACCTCTTTTCTTCCCCAGACAATAGTAGGTCTACAAAGTGGTGTTCGTAAAACATGAAAGGTTATGATGTTCCTTTTTTTTCCTATTTCATCTTGAGTGAGGATAGGTGCTCTTTCAGTGTGGAAAGAGAAAACGGATCCATGGCCAGAGTGTGATGAAAAACCATTTTGGAGAGGTATTTTATACACTCTTTTCTTGATCCATCTATTGCACTTTTTATTATCTCATTTATGACTTCGATGAGATGCATATTCCTTCATGTTCCTTCCGGATCTTCTTTGGTATCTGAAACAAATACAGAGACTGAGTTTCAAACTTTCCTAATTTTTATTTTAAAAGCACAGGTAATGAAAAAGATCACATATAAAAAATCACAGAAACTGTACCAGAGAATTTATTTTTAAGCTTTCATAAATTATATAAGACAGTCCAGTATAACATGAAAACAAATTAAAATACAGAAAAGGTATTTTGCAATAAACTGGACTGCTTTCTATTTAAAATTTTGTTCTTATACTCTAAGAGACAGCTTTCAGACTCCAACAGTAAATACAATACGGTGAAAGGATTCCTTTGTTTTTTCTTTTGGTTTTTTTTTTTTTTTTTCTTTTTTTCATTTTTTTATCCTCCCTTATCCTCTTTTCTTTCATTTGTACTATTTTGAAACAATAAATGTCTCTCTTTGGCTTGCTTTTGAAAGCTTCTAATAATATTACCAGATGGGGTTTTTGGGAAGGCTGGATGAAAAGACATAGTGTGTATTCAACTTCCCATTTTAGGCTGAAATGGGGGGAAATGGATCGAAGAACAGCCATAAAGGACAGGAGCCCTCCTGGGCTGTGGAGACCCTGAATCCTTACTACATCATCAGCATGACATCACGGCACATAACCTCTTTCATTTTATAAGTCCTATTTTACAAGTGAACTAAATGGCATTTTTCAGACACAAAATTCTGCAAAAAGTTGCCAAGATGTCCTCTAATGGCCCCGAGTCACATTTTTAGGGTGTTGGTTTGAATTTGGTTGGTTCGGGTTTTATTTTATGCAGTCACTTTTTGTGCAAACTGCAGTAAGGAAGAGAATGAATTAAAATTGTCAGCTCATTCTGACTCCATCCTTTACCCATGATCCTAGGGACAGCTATAATAACAGACCACCACTAACAGAAAAACACTCAACAATTTTTCCCTAATTTTACCCCACCACGCACAATAGGCTATACAGATTTCTGATTTTGTGACAGGAGTATTCATTTTGAGGAAAGATGCTGCAAGGATGAGAAAGACAAGAATCATCCTCCATGGCTGTTTTCTTGGTGCTCTTGTCACTTAAATGGATTTGTTTCTCCATCATAAGTAACAGTTCCCAGTATGCTGGGAAAGAAATGGGTGTTTCATCTTAAATTAATCGAGTTTTGACGACACTCACAGAAAAGATTATCTCGATTTAGCTACAGTAATGGAGGGGGCAACCATTATTTGCTAGGTTCTTGACAGCTCAACATGGTGTCAGTCATCAAGGACCGTGTGAGTATGGAGGCTGTTGTCATTGGGCACGAGACTGTAGCAATGGGATATGAGTGGATCAAATTCTTTTAATGTTCGAATGGGGATGCAGACCATCCTTGGATGAAGACTTTTTACATCTTCGCCTTTTAAGCACATGTGCCGATGCGAGCCAAGGTGAGCTACAAGCTACATGGCATCCTAGTGGATTCATGGGACGAACACCCATTTGAAAAATAATTTGTCTTTGTGGGCCTAAGGAGCTTTGACTTTGGGTAATCACCATCAGACACATCTAAGCACCAGTCGCTTCGCCCAGGAAGAATTCGTTGGGTCCTTCTAACCCTGAACACGCAGCAGAGAGCTGCAGGAACAGCCCAGCTTGGGGGTGTGACAGATTTCAGGGGTGTTTTAGTTGGTTCATGCATTTACACATCCAAGTACATCAACAACCACGACTTATTTATGAGCCCGGAAAGTGCCCCCTTGGTGAGCAGCAGGTAGTGATTTATGTTCCGCTTGGCAACACAAACACTCCCTCAAGCATAAGGGGTCCATGCTCTGGACACACTCTGAGTCCACTCCGTTGGTATCTTTGGTGGAGCGTCAATTCGGGAGCCTGAACAACTGGACGTGATTTTGGGATTCGTTTTGGTGATCTTTGTGGGTTCATTTCAGTTCAGAACATTTTGTGACTTCGAAGTAGGATCGCTAGCGTTACCTCAATCCCTGTAAGCTAAAAAAAGGCCACCCCAGGCAACCCTTATCGCTGCCATTCTCAGGCTCCTTGTGACTTTGATTTTGCTGGACTTATAAATACCTAAACGGGGGATATATTGCAGATTACACTTCCAGCAAGAGGACATCTCAATTTGTCATCCAACTCCACAGCCCCCAGGCGGACTATTGCCAATTTTTCTCACATATTTTGGTTTCAAAACAAAATCAAAAACCTTTCCAATCCAAGTCAGCACCTGTGATGTAGCACACAGAAGAAATAGGTCTTCCATCCCAGAAATCCTTCAGATCTCCACCACGCCTCTCCTAAGCTGAACAGTGGTGCCAACCTCGTTCAAAAGAGTAGTTCATGAAAGCTTCTCCCCTATCGCAATCAAGGATGTTTCATTTTTTCTAAACACACTGATTTGCATTCTTATTGATAAATTATTCATGTTCAGCCCTTTCATTCCTCCTATCATACCATCCCAATCTCTGTAATAGCATTTTGCTTTGACACACAATTCACACGACTGCTTTTATCCAAAATATCTACCATCGTGGTTCGAGACATGTTTTCCGAGCAAGACAACGGATGCATTAACACGAGGCCACCCACACCTCCACCGTAGACCTCTGGAGAATTCTAGTAAGCAGGTTAATTTGTATATTTTTATGGCCAAACAATGTTATTTTAAAACTTGCTAACTGCCTCCTGATGATGTTGTCCGAGCCCTTAATTGGCAAATAGCCTGGTCCTGCAGTGACTTATACGTGTCACCCTCGTGCTACAAGAAAAGTTTCAAGCCATTACGTTGTAAGACGGTAAGATTGTATACTTCAATTTTTTGAGAAGTGATAATCCTAAATCATAAGGTAAAGGAGAAAACCACTTACAGATTTGCTTGTCCGAGTCTTGATAGCAGTTCTTTTTACTGGTTCTTATGGTCCACAACAGGCAGAGGCATTCCTGTATGTATAATATGTAACTGAACTGTTTCGGTGATTCGCGGGGTTTTTTTTTCAGAAGTCCATAAAGAAGAAAGAGTATTTAGATTAAGATCCTAGTTTAGTTACTAAAACCATTTTCTTTAGTTTTTTTATTGTTGTTAAGTGTTGGTGTTTTGTTGGGTTTTGATTAATTGCTTATTGTGATTGGTTGGTGGTATCGGATTGGGTTGGTGTTGGTTGGTTGGTTGGAGTTGAGCTGGGGTTGGGATGGCCTTCTTTGGGTTTGTTTTTGTTTTGGTTTGGTTTTTTGTTTTTTTTTTGTTTTTTTGTTTTTTTTTGTTTTTTTTTTTTTTGGTTTTTTATCATTTTGGGGTTTTGTTGTTTTGGTTTTTTGAGGGTATTTCTATCTCTGTTTAGCTATGGGAATTTGGACATCAATTCCTTTCTTGTCTTGAGGGTTATGGGACAGAGTCATGCCATCCTGAGTCTGGAGCAGATATGAGAGGATTGGAATGGAAAATGCCCTGCCTTGCTTTAATTACCAAAGCGCCTCAGGATCCTGACTGCTGGATCTTAAGTATTTCGTCTAAAATAACCAAGAGTGAATGAAGTAGCCAATCCATTGAAGCAACTTTTAACAAGAAAAAAAAAAAAAAAAAAAAAAAAAAATTTTGTCCACCCCTTTTCAGGTGTCTAAGAGTATCCAAGATGGACCGAGTGAAATTTACACAGAATTGTAGAATCAACAAGGTTCCTTTGAACTTCATCAATGATTGAAATTTAGCTGATGGGATCCTCAGACACAGTTGATAATGGAAACCACATTAATATATAGAAAAGGCAGGGTAAAGTCTCAATGAAAACCTACTGAGAAGCATTGAGGCTTTAACTAAAGGCCCAGTATATTTGCTGTAGGTATGTTCACATGCTGTAATGCATTTGCTGCTGAAACATATTACCCAGAGAGGAAATACAGATATTGTAGTTTGGACCACCTATATTTACTTTTTTTTTTTTTTTTTTTATTTTTATCAGCCTTTTAAGAATTTTTCTTCGTTCCTGTCTGGTCAGCTAAAAAAATGCAGCCTTTTCCCCTGAGTATTCAGATTCCTTCTGACTTTATAGCCACAAACCTGTCTGCTTTATGTGGCTTTTACTGGTTGCATCCTGCCTTCACATGTTTATTTCTTATGCTTAATACAGCATTTTCTGATCTGTAGTTAAACCACCGTCAAAACATATCAAGAATTTCTTCCTTTCCTCAAGATAATTAATAGGGAAATTTCTTTCTTATTTTATTTTGGAAATGTTTGTAAAAATTAATGAAGCATGTTTGGCTAAATTGAAGCTGCTGGACTTTTACAACTGAAATATATGCTGCCATAGTGAGAAAGACTTCAGCATGGAGGAAACAGTAATGCAGAGACAGTCCCTACTAAAGTAGTCACAAAAATGGAATGTATTTGTATTGTTTATTTTTCAATTGTATATAAATCCTTAAGGCAAAATACACTTGTGTTATTGATCAATTAAAGCTGGTGTATTCATTCTTGCATTTAAAGTAAATTAAGCTTCCATCTTCAATATCCCTATTTTCTATACTTTAACTATGCTTCAGGATATTATGCCAGTACACTGAATTAGGAAAAGCAATGAAGAAATATAATCTCAGCCTTTCATAGCAGCCAACAGGGCTTCATTGGGGGTAAATCACATGTGACCAGTTTCATGGCCATCTGAAACTGGGTTACAGCAGTGATGGATGAGGGAGGAGCCACTGACAGGATCTACCTGGACTTGTGCAGAGCATTTGACCCTGCCCTGTACAGTACCCTTGTCTGTGAGCAGGAGGGGTGTGGATCTGACAGATGGACCACTCTGTGGGTAAAAAGCTTGCTGGATGTCTGGACTGTGGTCACTGACTGGATGTCCAAGCAGGTGAGTTTACTCAGAGGTTATTCAGAGCTGGAACCAGTGTTATGTAAAATCTTTTTTTAGTGATGTGGGCAGTGGGTTCAAGGAGGTCCTCAGGAAGTTCACTGACCACACCAAGCTGTGATGGCACTGGAGGGAAGGGATGACATCTGGAGGGTTCTGGACAGGATGGAGAGGTGGGACTGTGAGAACCTATTGAGGTTCAACCAGGCCAAGTGGCAGGTCCTTCACCTGAGTCAGGGCAATCCCAGGCACAGGGTCAGGCTGGACAGTGAATTAACAGAATGATACCAGAGATCAGTATAAAGGTGGTGTTGCTTGCCAAGGAGCTCCCACATGACCCAACCTCTCCTAAGGAGACAGGCTGAGACAGATGGGGTATCCACAGCTTCTCTGGACAGTTTGTTCCAGTGCCTCACCATTCTCTAGGTTGCTTCCTAATATCTAAGTTAAATCTATTCTCTTTCAGTTTAAAGCCACTTCCTCTCATCCTATCAGAGCAAGCCCGGGTACAAAGTCCTCTCTATCTTTCCTCTTGGTTCCCTTTAAGTATCAGAAGGATGAAATGAGGTCTACTCGGAGCTTTCTCCAGATGAGCAGCTCCAGCTCTCTCAGATTATCCTCATGGGAGGGACTCCAGCCCTCTGATCATCTTCACCTTGGAATTATTCGAGGCCAGGTTAAGGAAGATGGCCCAGTCCAGAGTGCCCTTCCTATGGCAGGGGCATTCAAACGAGATTTGTTGTTCCTTTCAAACCAAACCAATCTATAGTTCTGTGGTTTCCTATAGGAAATATTTTGAAAAGTCCTTACATAGATTGTGTTACTTCAACAGAAAGTTTAGGTCAAATTAACATACAGGAATGAAAAACACAGAGTGAAAATGAATTTCCATCTGAAACTATAAGAAAAGGAAATCTTTGACTTATGCATCATAAGCCTTTGTTGCCCAGCTTTTTGTTCCTATTGTCATTATGATATCTTTTTGACAATATTTGCCCTTCTGAATCCATCATTTTGTTCTGATGTATAAGGCTTAACTATCAGTGTTTTCTCTGTCTTATTTCCTCTTTTCTTTGTTTCTTTCAAATGGATTAGTCATCTAGTTTGACTATAGCCTCATTCTAATGAATGAAATAGACTGGAAAGAAAAGATAATATTCAAATTGCCCTATGATTTAAACATGGTGATGCTGAAGGACTCTGCACTTAACTTTTAGACTCCTAAATACAAGAACTGAGTTAGACACTGAAGTCCCCAGCACAAAATGAAAGGATATGTAAATTATCTCAGTGTGAAGTTTTCAGACAGGTTTAAGAACATACCTGAAATTTTACCTCTGTCTTGGAACAAAGGTCTAGTGTCTGGATTGAGCTGGGTGCCTCTGCAAGACTGGAATTCCAAACCTCAAATCAGGTTTTGCCTAAGAGCAAACACTGGAAGAAGTGACTGTAATGAGTAACTGAGGAGAACTTGTATACCAAAAGACTCACATGTCAGCCTTCTAGAGTCCTTTATCGAAAGGAATTCTAGTTCTGACTCTTAACTCTATGATATCCTTCAGATGAAAAATTCTCATTCCTTCTTGTATGTTTCGTTTCCTTTTTCACTGAATGCTATTTGAGATTATGACAAATTATGCTGATGACAACGATGACAACAATTAATTTATAGATTATTTCTTTCTCTGGCAGTTAGTTCTTTAACAGCATTCAACTGATGCTGGTGAAATGAAGGAAAGATTGTATTCAACTGCCTTTGGCTCACATTGGGTAATATTTCTTGATTTAAAAGCTCTGAGAGGGAAGGCAGTCTGGGAAGGGACACAAACACGGGTTTGCCAACAAACTGCTGTATGTATAATAATTTACATATGTTTGTGCACAATGAAGGGCAAGTTGTTTATTGTTAGGTATGTAAATATGGTTGTGGTTTTACCCCAGACAGCAACGAGGCCCCACACAGACATTCACTCCCTCTGCGTCAGGAAAAGTAAAATTGAGGAAACTCAATGGGTTGAATAAAATAATCCATGATATAAAGATGTACAGTCAAAGCAAGAGTCTAAGCATGAACAAAAGGCAAGCAAAGGAATCTATCCATGCTTCCCAGAGCAATAATGTGTTCTACCACCTCCAGAAAAGAAAGGCAGGGCTGTCACGTGTGATGGCTCCCTGCAGAAGGACCAGCTCAACATCATCCTGGACATCCACACATTCCTTTCCTCAAGATTTGTCGAGCTGATGCATGATGCCATGTTGATTCTGGAATTTTCTCATGTGGTACATATTTGGGTCAGTTCTCCTAGGCATGTATGTCCACTGCTCCCTTCCTCCATGCACCCCCAACCCCTGACGGTGCCGGCAGTGTGAGGAGAAAAAAAGAGGCCTTGGTTCATGTGTTAAGCCCTTACTCAGAGCAAATAGCCCTGCTCAGCAATAATTTAAACATCCTTAAATTGTCAACATGATTTTCAGCACAAATGCAAAACACAGCCCCTACCAGCTATTATGAAGACAATTAACTCTATCCCATCCCAAACAAGCACAATATAAATTTTGCTGCCACATTGAACAGCCCAACATAAGAATATACTTACGCAGCTTTGATAAAAGTGCTAAAAGAGAAGCCCAGGATGGAGGGAAGTTTGCAAATTACAGCAAGGTGTGACATTGGACAACCTGGGGATGTCAACCTCTAGCTGAAATTTTCTAATAGCTTATGAAATGTATTTTGCAATATTAATTCATTTTGTTTTGGGGGTCATTGACATTGTGCTGCCTTTGCACAGGTGTGATGGGGAGTTGATGGGCTGTACATAGTTTCATTAGAACTGAAGAACTGACTTAATACCTCTGCCAGACAAGCAGAAAAAGAACCACTGTAAAGCTCCAAAGAGCTGTGTTTATAAGTTCTCAAATAGAAGCTGAGAAACACCAATAAAGTTTGGATTCAGCTCAAGTGTACCATCAACCTCAGGCAGCTTCCTGGTATTTTTATTTATTTATTTTTTTATTATCCATTTATCTAGTACCACTGAAAGATATATGGAGAAAATTACTGGGGCAAAACAGAGGTCCAATTGCACATCGTACAATAGGAGCAAATAATTCCTGTTCTCATTATTTGAATCGATAATTTGCTAAACCATTATTAACAAGAGCAACAACTTTACCAGGTTAAGGGAGTTTTGTACTGAGTAATGACTGCCTGGAGAAGGAAAGAACAGAGGGAGTAAATCCTAGCAGCCTTTTACTATTGAGGTAGCACATGCAAGTGAATCAATAGTGGCCGGAAAGGTGGTGCTGTAAAGATGTTTTATTGGTTTGACTAAGCAGGTTGGCAGGGAAGCTGCTGCAAGTATCAGCGCAAACAATCAAGCTGGCCCAAACACGGAGCTGGAGCCCAAGAGCCTTCACTTTCTTGGAAGAACTAAAAATAATGTTTTGGTCATAAGAGCCTATGTCATCTGGCCTGGCTTTGTGTCAAGGCTCAGAACTGACTAATGGGTTAAAACATTTTCTTTCAGCCACAAAAGACACCTTTCCTCAGCCATTTGCAAAGGACTTTTTCCCAGCTAATGAGTTACAGGCACACCTGAGCCCATTGCAGGGGACAAGAATAGGACACAGCACTCAAGAGCTCAGTTTTGACTCAGGACAGCCTGGATTTGCTCTCACCCAGCCCTGCCCACCAGCCTGGGGCAGCCAGAAGGAATCTCAGGGCTGAAACTCCCTCTGTGGCCAGAGAGGCTTCTCCAAGGGGTGTTTCAATCTTGGTTAGACCTGCCTGACTCTCTCAAGCAGCCCCTCTCTCTCCATGTGCTGTGCTGGGATCAGGCTCCTGGGTTAAATCTTTCTCTCAGGTACCTGCATTTAGAAGAGTTGAATCCAAGCCCACAAGTGCTCTGCCAGTGAGTCAGTAGTTTTTCAGCAGAGAGGCCATAACTTATTAAAGCACATTACATTGATTCGTTGGAGGGGTTTTGGACATACATAAATTACATTTTCACCCGACAGAAATTTGTTGACCCACAAGACTTCCAACTTTGTTTTCAGCAAAATACAATCTGCTTTCTGCATCCTTTCAGCAGCAACAACTTTGCCCATGCCTAGGGCAAAAGAAGTCTTA
>VKON01000252.1:625856-640848 GCA_009741485.1 Malurus cyaneus samueli | reverse complement strand
TACATAGCCTGAATATAGCTGAAATGTGAAGCAATTTTATTGAGATTAGAGGAGATTGCTGAAGGAACTGCTACAACACTGCCACTGGCGTAGGAAAAAAATCCTGGTGTGCAGATTTTTGGTTTGGGGTGAATGAACTCCCAGATTTAGATGCTGGGAGCTGGCAATTTCTCTGTTATCCTCATGTATTTGGCACAAAGAAGGATGGAAGACGATAGGGTTTGTAAGATCTCAAAAGTTCATCTACCTCTATATCCCTTCTCTAAGGTGGCATAAACTGCCCCTTTCCAGACAGCTGCTCATCCAAAACGTTCCTAAATGCCTTCATTCACGAGATTCGCAGCTTCCCTAGGCTATCTTTTCCAGAGTGATGACAACAGTAGACAAAAACAAAGTGAACGTGTTGACTTTCGTTTAACAAACACAGGCTGTGTTTTTGCTAGCTGGGCTCTTTGTAGTTTAACAAGAAGTTGTGCTGGATGGATTCTAATTAGATCCACAGCCCCCTCGTGGGTTCATTTTGAAATCCTGCTACCCAAATTCATCTTCCTGATTAAGCTCCAAATGAAAAGGATGCCAGAAGTCTGACAGGGAGGGTGGCAAACCACCAACAAGACCTTAATCAGCAAGACTATTGCATGGTGGGAGCTCACAAGTCATGAGAAATTAGATAATGTGGGATATCTGAACTAAGGCCACAGTACCACCGTCTCAATCCAAGAAAGAACTTTTTCATAGGAACCATCACTGCCACTGCTGAAAGAGTGGAATTAGGTTGGAAAGTATTATGAATTCAAATATTTTTTTTTCAAAATATATTTTGAAGTTATGGCTTTGAAAAATAGCAACCTCAATTTAGCCACAGAATAAATAGACATTAAGGGAAGGGTATCATCCTTTTCTTTAGAGAATGTTACGAAAGGTGATGACCAGATGATTCAAATCTGTGAGGTGAAAGGATTTTCTTTGCCTAAGAACAGATTTCTTTTCTTATTTATGTAATAAGCAACAAGAGAGAATGAGTCCAACGGAGCTCAGGAAAATCAGGACAAATCAGGAACAGGGAGGGGAAGGGAAAGGTTAAAATAAACACTAAACTCACCAGAAGTCATCATTGCAATTTTCGTGTATGTTGGAAATGCCTCATGTCTACTTTTTCATTACATTTTCTTCTCACAATTATTTTTTGTGAACATTCATTTTCTATTTTATTATCATATTCGATTGCCATACTTGTTAAGTGAAAGTCACATTCAGTGACACAATAAAAAAAAAACAATCAAAAGCAAAACACGAGGAAAAGGGAAACAATTCTATTAACAAGCATTTCAAAAGAAGAGAAAGGCAATTGCAAATGAAGACAAGTTTGAAAATTTATAACAATGGGATGACAACACAAGGAAGATTGTCTCAGTGAATAGAAAATGAACCAAAGCACTAGAAATGGATTGTCTTGTATTGAAATGAAAGACAAAAAAAAAACAAATCATGAGACATATCATGGAACTTTTCTTCATAACGGAACAGAAGAAGAACTGGAGGATTTGCTACAGATTCTGTTACATCCAACAAGCTTATATTACATCAAGTCAGCTTTTAGACTTTTTTTACTTGGCATCACTTCAACATCGATTTTATCTGTTTTATCGATGGACAAACTTATTGTGTAAAAAATTGTGTACTATAAACAATAATATACATAACATATTTGTCCTAACTTGATATCTTTGCTTGCACTACTGGCATCAATTGTGAAGTGAAAGCAGTATGTATGTAACTTGAAGAAAAAATAATTATGAATTGATGAAAAGTATCCACGAAGACCGATAAATAAATTTAATATTCTGTAAGACAAAAATGAAAAAAAAAAACAGAAACCAAAAAACTCCAAAATAAAAAAAAAAACCCAACAAAACAAACCCACAGTTGACCTGAGATGATTTTGCCAACTTCACATTGAAACACTAAATACCTTTTTCCAGAAGTATAGAAAAAAAATATCTAGACAACCAACACACCTCTTATTAGATGCAAGAATGCTTAAATTTGGCAGTTGATTGAATAACATATTTCTAGTTAGTTGCCACTTAATCTTTATAAGCAGGTGACTTATCTTTATATGCCTTCTAAGTAGGTTATGGAAGAATTATCTTGGCAGAAGATTATGTGTGTTTCTGGATCATCTCAAAATAACATCTTCTCCAATATCCATGTTCCGTCTCCTCTGATGAGTTGTTTTTTCATGAAGGAAATGACGCAAGTCATTCTTAGAAAAGCATCCATTTTTATCTAGGCAAGTTAATGAAAAACAAAATTCAGATGCAACTTCCATCTTGTCCTCGTTGAAACTTCTCATATGTAGAAATAACCCAATTTCATTAAGACCATTTGAAAGGAGAAAAGTACGTCAAAATAGTACTAGGCATGTTGGCATAATATGAACTGTCTTCTGAATACTACCATTTTGGAAGAATTAATTTTGTGTCATCTGTATCACCAGAATGAGGAAAAATACACACAAGCACCCTTGTTGTCTGCTTAGAGTACCAAACGATGCATGCTTATCCTGGACCATGCATTTGGAACAGATCTGTGTACCTTCTGATTAAATGACGGCCTCCTGCCAAAGAAGATTTTGTGTCTGGAGCCTGAACAAAACACCAGATTACACTTCCAACATCTGTAAACCAACAATTTATAGGCAGCAAGGAACTGATTTGTCACTTTAACTGCCCATTTAGCTTTAGAGAATAATAACGTTGTAAAATATGCAAAAAAAAAAAAAAAAAAAAAGAGAGAATCACATACTGACAGCTTCAAATCTGGCTTCACAAGACATGCCTTCCAGTAGATCTCAGGCAGACCCAATGTATTGACTTTGCTATGACAAAAAACAGCCATTCATCAGAACCCATCTCCCTCTGCCAGCTGTTTTCAGTCATACTTCAGTAGAAAGGAGAGAGAAAAAGCTCCTGATTGCATGTGTTGTACTTAAATTCTTTCTTTATTTAGCAATCTGTCATGTGCCTTTTTTCAGGCAAGCCTTGTGCCCTGTTAGACGTCCCAGACCTTGATATTCCCTTGTCTAATGAGCCTGTAACCTATACAGCCAAATGAGACAAGAGAGAGACCTGTGCCTGAGCAGAGGATCCATTAGTCTTTTATTAGAAATTGAAGGACAGATCCTGTTCTTCTTCATGGTTCTGTAAGAAGAGCAGCTCCAGAGATTTCACCCAAACGGCAGCGGTGTAAATCTAGATGAGAATTTGCTCCTCCGTGACAGCAGCTCTGAACTTAATAGAATTGTGAAGATTGAGGGGTTAAAGTAATGAGTTCCTCAACAGTTCACCTCTTACTGCCAAGTATTCATTAAGCTTGTACTGGACGTCTTAGACAGTCACCTCTAAAGTCTCTGACTCTGGTGAAGACACAGTCAATCTTCACTGTAATGTCCTCAAAACTTATATCTCTGAAATGTACTTTCATTAGATTGCTCCACAAATCACCCCTTTAAGACCAATTCTAAATATGCTTTCTGAACTGTAGAGTGATTAGTGCTGAATGCAGTACTTTGGGTGAGGTCCTAACGAAATACACTGTATTTCCTTAACAATAATTGAGTTGAAAGCTTTAATATAAGGGGCTTTTTATTATTAAAATAACTCTCATATCTCTCTCCAGGTCAATATGCTGTAGTACCTTCCCATTAAGCAGATATTATGTCCTTTTATTACATTCTCCGAGACTCATTATTCTGCATTTATCTGCATTGAATTTGCTATCTATTAGCTCAAGTACTTAAATGATCTAAATCCTTCCCTACCTGACTGTATTGTTTCTCACGGATGACCTTTCCTCCCAATTTACTATCATCTGCACACCAGAAATTTTTAGTTTAAATAATATGCTCAGAGTCGTTTAAGGTACTGAAAAAGCTGTGGTTCCAACACTGATCCATGTAGTGCCCCTGACACGAGCAACTTTTGCAGCAGCTTAAAAGCGTAACTCAAATGTGCACTCTCACCAGCTGCAGCCCAAAAATATGTCCTCCCCACTCTGAAAGAAAGGAAAAGCCTTGCTTAATATGTATTTTAAACTCTTTTAAATAATGTTCTGGCTTTCTTGAAAACAGGTGGTCAATGTTTCTAAAAGGCTTCAGGGTATGTTCGCACTACAGCTGCAAAAAAACCCACAGGGATGGTCAGCTCCATCCACTGAGCCATTTCAGCTGCCTTTGCACAATATCAGCTTTAAGCTGTACCAAAAACTTTGTCACAGTGCTGCTAGGCT
Organism: Malurus cyaneus samueli; assembly: GCA_009741485.1. NCBI lineage: Eukaryota > Metazoa > Chordata > Aves > Passeriformes > Maluridae > Malurus > Malurus cyaneus. The sequence goes on along the minus strand of VKON01000252.1, from coordinate 636,558 downwards.
GTAGCCATGTTGTTCATGGAGATTAATTTGCAAAATATTTGGTGCTTGGCTCTGAAAGCAAAGTTCCTCATCGCTGGAAGTGTTCCAGGCCAGGTTGGATGGGGGGCTGAGCAATCTGATCTGGTGGAAGGTGTCCCTACCCATGGCAGAGGGGTTGGATGGAGATGATGATCTTCAAACCCAACCCATTCTATGATTCTGTGAGGGATGAACCCTGCCCAGCTCACTGCTGCAACTGCTCAGTTTGAAAGGTTCCAAATCTCACCTCTTTGCCCGGAGTGTGCCAGGCCAGCTGTGGAAGGAACGCAAAGATCAGGAGAAAGCTGAGGTGCAGTTAAGACTCTACACCATCTACCCATGAGGAAGGTTAAGGGCTCACACTGCTTCACCCCTAACACCTGATGGAGATGCTAAAAGAGGAGCAGCCCCTGGATTCCCAGGTGCCCCTGAGGCATTGAAACTCCTTACCCTGACCGTGCATTTTCATGCACCTCCCAAATAAAGCAGCCGAAATAAAAATCAGGGCAGCATAATATTTCTCTTTATCAGTGTTATTTGGGAGAGATGTTTTGGATATAGGTGTGATGCAGGCAGACATTCTTAGTGTGACTGTGAGGCCCATGGGAAAACTAAGGTTCTGTGAAAGATGGGGTGATTTGTCACAAGCAAGTTTGTTATGCTGAACTGTGTGTTTTCATAGGTAGAGCTCTCTAAAAAGAGAGTTTACCTGGGTTTCTCTGGAATAATAATTTTTTAATCATAATTTTTTGATTAAAATTATAATTTTCAGTAGAGAAATATTAAAATCTCCTGGCTTGTGCTTTTGCACAAGTAAGTTTGTCAAAATGGGTGAGAAGATGGATAGTAACATCCACCTTTATGGACAGAAAACTAACAGTTTGGAGGACTGGATTAAAAGGATTTTTTTGCAGGAAGCAGCTCAGTTCCTTGCTCTGAAAACCATTGTGCTTCCCCAGGGGTGTCAGACAGACTCTGTCCACGGGTGTACTGGGACTTTCCACTTTTCTGTACCCCACTCTTTCAAAGCTCACTTCTTAAAGCCAGCTTTCCTTGCCTCTGCCCTCCTTGGGGTTATTGACTCTAATTACTGGAGTCTGAGCTTTTCTTACCTTCTTACACCCGCAGAGGTTTGTGTTCAACCTGTCTGGGAGTTACAGCCCTCCCTGAGGGCAGACACTTGCACACACATCCAAGCTTTATGTTTTAAGGAGGTAGAAGAGATGTTGATGAGAAAATCAACAAAAAATGCTCCAAGAACTGTATTTCACTTTAGTAATTGAAATGTGTCTCGGCTCCAAAACTTGTGCTGATATTTTCCACTTACTCTATTTTTTTTCTTCCTGCTGAAAAATAGGTTGCTATGACTGAGTAATTTTCTTTTTCCTAACAGCAGCAAAAGAACCAATTGTGTATGCACAATTTTAAGTTATTTAAATTCCATCACCCCAAAAAGTGATTATTTTCTTTCCCTAGGAGGCGTTCCAACAAATTTCATGCAGTCAAGGCAGGCTTAGCTACTCCTTTCTTTGGCTTTTCCACTTCTCTCTGTTCCCTTAGGATGTTCTACAATGATTATTTCTTTCTGTCTTTATTTTTTCTCTCTTTCTTTCTTCCTTTTTCACCTTTTTTTTCAACAACTCATTATCCTGAGAGAGAGACTGCAGCAGTATTGCTGAAGCACTGCTAAATGCAGCAAGAAAAAATCATCAGTATTTGACAGTGTCACAGTAATGGCATGTTGGATAATCTGTTATCTCATTTGTGTGGCATGAGCCAGCAAGAAAATATGCACCAGAAATCTGCACATTTATCTGTGATTTCATTAATTTCAAAGATGATTCCATCTCTGTTTTGTGCAAATGATATCAGACTGGCTTAGATGAAAGAGAAAACAGGAGCTAATAGGCCTCATGGGACAGATATTTAGAGCCTTTTGACATCTCAGTATTTCGATTATGCAATATTTTGAAAATGCTTAATCTTGACTTTATAAAGCTCTAGAGAATGAAGGTTTCCATTCATTCACAACACAGGTCATGATGGCACATTAGACTATTTCCAGATGAGGAGGGTCCAGCCATAGAGAAGATGGGGTATTTCATATTTCATGGCACCCTAAACTCCCACTCTTCCACCTTTACAAACGACCACACCAGTTATTCAGTTTTCTGACAGAGGCTCTGCCCATTAGAAAGTCAGAGACAGTAATAAAGTTATAGTTTAGAGAATGTGGAAGGTATCACAGGGCAGCAGTTTTCAAGAGGTTAATTGCCACTGATACTGCCCACAGACATTCAACAGCAGCTAAGCCTCTTCCCTTTTTTAAAATAATTCATCAAGTCACTGCATATTTGTGCGATCTGGCACACCTCCATCACTTCTTTCTTTCATTCTCACCCGTCTGATGTGCTTCTTTCATTGTTGGAAAATAGAGAGTTCAGTTGATTAAAAAAAAACAAAAAAAAAAAAAAAAAAAAAAGCTAAAAAAATCTGCAGCTCCTCAATATATATTGATGTAGGTTTGCAGTTGGGTTGGGTCTGTTCGCAGCCGACCAACAGCGGGAGAGATGTAGCACGTCTCCTTGATTGTTGCCTGGAAAAATGTCCTTTTCTGTCGCGCCACTCTTCTGTTATTCTGATGGTTTTGTGTGATGTTTTGTTATTGATCTCATGCTTTGATATAGCGTGCATCTTGTCAGTGGGGTCTATCGGTTCCGGATCACTGTTGATGATTGTGTCATCATTGCCTAGGAAATATGAATGCGGCGAGGTGAGGATGCAAGCGAGTAGGATACTTGGGACGGAGGGTTGGATTTTTGTGTTTTTTTGCGTGTTGGTGAATGATCCTCCTAGTATAACGCTGATCATTTGGGTTGGTCCGAGTTGATTTAATTTCGATTCATTACGCGGGTCAATTGACTTATGCTGTTATTGTCTCGAATTTATTTCAGGAGGTGAGACTTCTTACAGGATGGCTCGTGTGAAAAAAGAGGAAACTAAAAAGTATAAGAACTTGTGGAGTATGCATGTTAGTGCTCAACAGTTTTTTTCCCCTGATCTAACTTGAAAGCACCACACATATAAAAAGTAAAAAAATGTTTAGGAAAAGTAAAAATCTAGGCTGAAAATTTCCCAACCAGAATGGTTTTTTAGGAAGAAAAAAAGCCTTTATTTTCCTAAATTAAGACACTTCGTGATATTTTTTATCCATGCTGCAACTGAGTTATATTAAAGCTGCAAAGTATTGAGAGTATCAGATCTTTCTTGAAGAGACGGTGTGTCAATTACCGAAAGGCCTCAAGTCTGGATGTTTAATAAATGTGGGTTTGTATTTAAAGGGAAGTTGGCAGACTTAAAGCAGGAAAATGTTTCTTGTAACTGCTAGGTAGAAACAAAGAAAGAACGCATAAGGAGTGAGAAAGGGTCAGCGCAGTGGTTTTTCGATGGAATTTGTTCAGGACTGATAGAGGTTGGAGGGAGCCTTGAACTTCTGGATGATACTAACTCATTAACGAGAACTAGGGAAGCCTTTACAGGACGATTTGTAGCTCATAGTTCGTACGAGGTTAGGGCGGGATATAAAATGAAGGACCAATTATCTTGAGTTCGTTTAGTGGCTAAAGAGTTAGATCGTTTTGGTGCGAGTCAGGAACTGGACCTGAAGAGAAGATCTGAACAGGGCACGGTCCTTTTGAGGATTTACAGCGTTCAATAAGTGGACAGATTAGAATTCTATTTAAAAGAAGACTGTGGTTAATAGATTGTTCCTTCTGCGCTTTTTTTTTTTTCCGCGATCTAAATAAACATAAAAGGAAGATAAGGAGAAAGTGAAAATTTAAAAGTGTTATGGACAAAAGAAGCGAAAAAATAAGAAAAGGATGCTGTTTAAAGAGGCATCAGTTTGCTTTGTTCTTGCTTGGTCGCTTGGAGGTGGCCACTGAGGTATTGGTTTGACAAAACGGACAAACCTGGAACGCAACATCGGTGCGAGAATAAGACGTCTCTTTCTAGTTCGGCACCTGGAAGAAAAGACAAAATGAGCAGCTTTCCTAGATGCAAAAAATATAATACAAACTGGCTGGTATCGTGAACCTAAACCTAAAAAGCTTGCTGGAACGTCCAGTGAATATGAGCATTCATATTGCACGCAAGCTGTCTTTTTGAATATTTGCATTTCTTTTGCCTTTGTGATCAATGCAGAGGTGGTATAGCACTAGGAGGTAGGAGACCGGGGTTTCTTAATCTAAGGAATGTTGTTCCAGCAATTGGCTGGGCTCCAAAGCCTCAGACAGCGTAGCAGCAGAACCAGGGCTTGGAAATAAAGTTTCTCCTACCTACATATGAGTTTTGCATGCATGGCTGAAAGGTACAAATGAAATCTGAATTTCCAGCCAAGGAAGGAGCTTAGCTATGAAGGGGACCTCCTTTTCCAAGAATACTCACAACAACTGTTCACTTAAATGAGCAATCACAGGACAAAAACACGGACAAATTTAGATATCAGCCAGGGTCTAGACCCATCTCTTCTTTTGTCATGTCTGACTTTGGCAGACTTCTCCGTGCAGCTGCAGCCAGAGGTTCTCATGCATGTCCTTCCATCCAGTTTCACCCCACAGAGGTGGATTGCAGCTCCTTCAGGATAGCTCAGGCCCTGCTGCAAGGCTTGTGGTTTTGGTGAGGTAAGTGTCATTAGAAACACCTTTTCATCAACCCTACTTCACCTCTCTGACACGTTTTTTTTGTTCTATATGTGTCACATAACATCCAGTTATATACCACAATATACACTGCACCACCATTCCAGCTGGAGAAAGCCTGAGGGTATTTCAATGTCAGGATGTTCTGAAGAAATATCAGTTTCAATGATAAATTAAGAAATAAACATCTAATTCATTTCAGTAAAGGCGGGGCTGGTGATGAGAAGCATTCCAAAACAACACTAATCACCTGGAAACTTTTCTCTTAAATCCTTCAATAGACAAGGAGTCTCGGGTGTCTAGGCAAAGTGTTTCCTTTCTAATTTTTTTTCCTGCATGCAGAAACTGAAATTCCACCAAAATGTCACTTAAAATGACTTGGTGGGTCATTGAATGCCTGCCCAAAGTATCTCAAAAAGATATTTAGGTGCCTAGATGCATGTGTAGCTTTGCTTAGACTTTAAACTTTGGGGAAATGCATCTTGCTGATAAGAGAGAGATGAAAGGGCTAAATATCTTCCTATAACTGACTTGGACATTGAGTCTCTTTAAATTTACTTTGGGGAAGGGGGATTATCTCTGTCTCAAAACAAAATTAACATCCTGCAAGCTATAAACAGGTGCAAGAAATATTATTTACTCACGTTCTTATTTTACAAGCATAGAAAGACCTGATTCAGATCTGGTCTGATGACTCATTTTAATAGACCTGGTGTGATTTTAATTGGTTGAATGTTGATTTTATCCCTCTTGTGAAGTATTTTGCTGCAGAGAATTGGAATCTTAACATGATCTGTGCTGAGATTAAGTAATATCTCACTTTTAATTTTCTTCATTTTGTCCTTTGATCTGTAACTGTATCTAATGGATGCAAAAGTGCTTTATTTCAGAAGCTATTAACTCAGAGAGAAATATTCTGTGTTTTTTCTTACTAACAGGCAATATTTATGGATTCTGTTGGGCCATATGGACAGTATTTCAGAGTCACCACAGTGTTCTGTGTGGAGGGAATTTATAGTTTGTAAACTGAGTTTTCCACACCCCCAGAAAAAAATGGAAAAGCAGACTATTCTCAGCAACTTACTGGAACATTTGTGGCATTATAAGCAAGAAGTATGAGGTAAGAAGTGACAAAAAAGTATCCAATTAACCAAATAAACAAATCTTCCTTTCAATATAATTTTTCACTGCTGAAATTGCTAAATTTAGGAGGAGAGTTACTTTTGGAGAGTAACTCTGTAATGAATCACATACCATGCAGTTGCATAGTTGGATAGATGGATAAACCATGTGATGGTGGAGAAAAGAAGAATTCATTTGGAAAACAGGATCTGGAGTTGTTGGGTGTGCTGGAATTGGGGAATTGCTTAGCAGCTGCACCACTGAGGCACATGAAAGTCTGGAGGAAGATGGGATTCACCCAGAGGTGCAGAGAGAGAGCTGGCAGGACTCACCAAGCCCGTTTTAATCAGCAAAGAGAGGAAACAGCTTCAAGTTATGCCAAGGGAGGTTTAGATTGAATATTAGGGAAAATTTCCTCATGGAAGTGTTGTCAAATATTGAAGCAGGATGCCCAGGGAAGTGGTGAATCATCATGGCTGGAGGTGTTAAAAGCTGTGTAAATGTAGCACTTGAGGACATGGCTCAGTGGTGGCTTGGCAGTGTTGAGTTAATGGTGGGAATTGATGATCTCAGAGGTCTTTTACGACACAAATGATTCTTTGGGTTGAAGAATTTATATTCTCATGGGCATTAACACATATTTGCATATAAAGGATAAGAGGAGGTTTCAAGCTCATCTGAAACATTTCTGTCTGCTGAAGGTTTTCTAGCAAGAGTAGGTAGAGTCTTCTGCTAATGAGACTATAGAGACATTACAGAAAATAAAATTAAGGAATAGGTGAATTCCTAAAAGCATAATCAGCAGTTAAACGATAAGGTTTTAAGTTACTCTGTGGAAACCTACATTATTACAGTGCCATGTAAAAAGTCTGAAAAATGTCTCCTGCCTTTTGAAGCTTCCACAAATTTTTTTTTTTTTTACTTTGATGTCCCTTGACATGACACAAAGCAGGTGACTATCAAAATTAATCTCCCTTTATATTTATTTGTTTCTTTTCTTCTATTTAGGACACATATCTTTGTTAAAACACTTAGTTTCAACATTATCAAAAAATAGCCCACAACTACTAAGCACTGGCAAGTTTGGATCAGAATTTAAGGTTTCCTGACAAAGAAAATGCTGTGCTCATAAATGTTCTTGCGTTACAGCATTCCTGAGAATTCTGGCACTTGAGCAGTTAAGTCAGTTCAACTCAGGCTGAGTTATCCACCAAGGTAAAATGTAAAATAAAAGCATTGAAACACGTCTCATCAGCACTCAGTATTATTTATGGAGAGTGCTTGGGCATTCCGGCGGGTAATACTCCTGTTGTTTGTTTAAGTAAAATAACTAATTTGTCTCTTTAATAAGAACATTATAGATATCCTGTGAATTTCTATGTCAGCAACACTTCGAAAAGATGGTGTGTGCATAGACAGACATACTGAGAATAAACTACTGAGAGCTTTACTGTGTAGGTAGAAAGATGAACCTGAGGGTAAAATATTTCAGAACTATTCTGACAACAATGTGATTTTTTTTTTTTTTTTGTTGTTTTATTTTTTTTTTCCTGTGCTTCTCTTTTTTCACAATTGTAACTTTTCCCTTTCTGCTGAGATTGTCTGTGATATTATGATGTAATGTGAGGATATGGGTTTTAAAGTTGCGAATAAGATTACTAGATTGAATGAATATAGGCAACTTCATAAATAAAGTAACAAGAAAGCCAAGGATAAGATAGTAAGGGAGATGATGAGTCGTATAATTCCTTGTTTATTGCTGCTTAAACGATGATGAGTCTGCCTTTTGTATTACATCTTGTGATCTGTCTGACGAATCTGTCAGAGAGTCTGGGAGCACCTGAAGAACTGTATAATTCATGGGTTTTCAATTTAATCTCTCTTTTGCTAAGCAGTAACTAGTATAAAAGGAGCCTTTGTGATTATTTGATTTTTATCCTTTTTTTTCATTCTTTTGTTATTTTTGCACATCTTTGGAACAAACTGGCATTACTAACTATTCCTTCTGTATTCCAGTTTACAATACTGGTATCAGCTTTTTTCATAAAATGGAAAGTATACCTCTCCTGAGGGGGCTGAGTTTGCGTATAGATTTCATCCCAATGTAAATATCCATGAATTAGATTGGTATCAAGGAAGTATCACATTCCAGACTCAATAATCTGACGTTTTCTGAAGATCTGCAGTTTATCTACTGCTGTATCATGAGTTATATTGATTTGGTGTGAGATAGGTCACGATCTAAGATGTGAGTGGTATTAAATCAGCTTAAATGGTTTCAAGATTTTGTGGAGATTTATTATGCCAGGCTTTTCTGGGCTTTGCTTCAATTGGGGGAAAAAAAAAAAAAAAAAAAAAAAAAAACAAAATAAAGACTTGTCATCTGCTGAGTATGTCTTCAGTTGTTAGGTTCCTGCATTGGAGTATCGTGCACTTTCTTTCATTTGGTTATTGCTTGGCTCGTTTCTCTCGCTACATAGTCATGGATTTCTCCATCTTGAGGCTGGCAAGTTTGTTGGACAAAGAAACGTTCCAAGGACTAGCATGTGGTGAGGCACCATGTCAAGTCGAAAAACTCTGCTGAGCTTGTACTGGTCTCTGCAGGACCAGGATAGAGGTGCTGAGCTGGTGCTCAGTGCAGGCAAGGGAACAAGAGGTCAGAATCTGTCCCAGGATGGAGCACAAAGGAACCAAAGGCATCCAAGTAAAATCCATTGTCAATTGTCTCAGACGATCTCTGAAGTAAAATGGGGATCGGAATCACTGTTCAAACCACTCATCATCCAGTATTTGTATGCCAAATATCCAAGTGCCTCTCCCTAGGAGAACTGGAAACCACTGGAAGCCCTTCTCTGACAGAAGACTGAAAACTCTAAGTTATTAATACTAACCTGCTCAAAGTTAAGACTCTTCATTTTCAGGTATCACATTATCTGTCACTGTTCAAAGCTATCAGTGAGTAATTCTGAAAGTACTGATGTGAGAGTGTGTATGCAAGGACACTTGGGATTGTGCACTCTGCACTACTGAGTTTTGTCCTGACCCCACAGGTGACCGTCCAGACCTTGAAGCATGAAGGCTGGTGACCTTTGCAACATTTTTTTAGCTTCTGTAATGGCAAAACTGTTATTACTGGCAATAAAATTACTCAGACCTTTTCTAAAGTCCTGATATTGCAGTTGCCTCTAGTGACCTTGTTTGACGGATTTATTACAGTCATGCTAATTTAAAAAAAAAACAAAACAAAAAAACAAAAACACACACGAAAAAAACAAACACCCAAAACAAAAAGTCATACAAACATACAAAAACTTTACTTTTTTGACTAATAATTTCGCTGTTTATTTAAGAAAAGAGTGGGGACACTTCGTTCTCCCTCACTGGATCAAAAATGGTAAATGTCCAAGCAGAACCTCATGAAATGAAGCATTTATACTTTTGTTTATTGTACTTCTATCTTGAATATTTTCATTTTTTTTTGTGTATTTTTTTCTTACTTGAGGAAGATAGATTACAGTCGTTTTTTACGTGGCAGAGGTTGTGGGACGTTTCGTCTTCTCATGATTTAGGGGTGCATTCAATTATCCCTTATTGAATGTCACCATGCGACATGAGGACTAGCTGTGGTTACTTTCTGCTGCTAGACATCTTCGCGCAAGCGCCATTCTTGCTGTGCTCTTCTTTGGAAGTCTGATTGTGAATCTGCCGACTTTGTTCTTTTCGTAATTCATCTGTTTTATGTCGATATGTATTTCAATATTACTTTGATTGGATGTATGCGGGGATATGTCATTTTCTATCTCTTATCGTTCACAACTTTTAAAGCGGTTTTCCCTATTTTATAGAACTAGAGGGAGAGAACCAGAGGTAATGCTGTCTTTCAATTAATAGTATTAGAAATGTTTGGTAAGTGATGTTTTTTTAATGCATGCTTAGCTATGATTGCTTTGTCGTTGCCCTGCACTTATTCCTTTATTTTTATTATAGCGTTGATGTATTATTTCTTTAGTGTTATTATGTCAGATGAATGCTAATCTCGAGTAATTTGTTTAAATAACGTTTCTATGGCATATGATTTGACTACATTCATCTGGTTTGAAAGTCAATGGTTAGTCAAAATGAGTTGATGAGAGCATTCTTTTATATATTTTAACGAAAATCTTTATTACTATTTTATGTATGTTTCATCGTCTAGGTATTAAGCTTATTCAGCTAGTCTTTTTCTTATTTTTCATTTAGGGTAGGTAATTTTTACTGTGGGGGTGGCATACTGGAGATGCATTTTGTATTATTGAAACTTTAAGGCGACTTTAGGCTCTTTTAGTGTATGCATTATGACTTAGCCATTTCAAGATACTTGTTTAATCTCTCAGTTACATTTTGTAGGCGAGATGTAGTGTTATCTTGTGTGTGATTGCTTAAAATTCATTTCCTAAACTAAGGCAGAGGTCCAAAATTTTCAAATTGAGGTTGACAAACTAGATAATATGCAAGGTTCGCAACCTTATCACTACTCATAAAACGTTTTCCTTGACTATAGTGTCTCTGTTGTTTTAGAACTTGTCTTGATAGTGTGCATACCAAAAATTCTTATGATATAGGAGATGGTGGTCACGTGGCAATTAATAGCCTGAAACTCTGAAATTAATGGTATCCAAGTATCTCTTAGACACTGTTGCTTATGATTTGTGTATTATTTGACATATTGTTCCTGTCGCTTTACTTTTCATGTTAACAGCTTCAGTGGTCCTTAAGCGCGATAAGAGATTCTGAATATGATGAGTCATACTTCAATCTGTTTTAAATGTTGTAAATACTTTAGACTAGATGTACTATTTGAAAATTATTTCTTTCTCCTCTTT
>VKON01000252.1:615239-625831 GCA_009741485.1 Malurus cyaneus samueli | reverse complement strand
CACTTCCAGTTGTTGAAAAAGGGAAACACCCCAAATTTAAATAACTTTTTATCCACTCCAAACAGTTCCTGCCTGATTCTAATTTTTGGAAAGCTACAATTATAAGTAGTTTTAAAATGTTAGGAAAGAAAAATCAAACAAAAAAATTCCAAAATTTTTTAGAAAAAAAACTTTTCTAAGAAAATTAAATCCTTCTGATATTTTTCCATCCTTATCCGTACTTGCACTTATTTGAAATCATATTAAATACAATTCTTGACACATAGTATAGACTTGTCAATCCAGCCATATTTTCAATAATGTTGGGTTTTTTTTGTAAAGGAAGTTTGCAGTTAAGCAGAAAATTTTTACTTAGGGTAGAAAAAAAAAAGAAAAGAAAAAGGAAACCATTTTCATTTGTTCAGACGCTAAATACACTGAGTGACTTTGAACCTTTATCTACTACCAGACTCAGCATTTATAGTGCTTTGCATTACCAATTAGACTTAATTGATTGGCCCTAACATCTTCATTTTTGACCAGAAGACAAAAAACCACGTATCTTTAGAATTACAGTAAAAGGAAAAATTAAAAATTCTATTTTAAAAAATGAAATTGTTGTAATATATTCTCCTTTTCTCCCATAAATAAAAAAAAAAAATAAAAATAAAAAATTTAAAAATTAAAAAAAAAAAAAAAAAAAAAAAAAAAAAAAAAAAAAAAAAAAAAAAAAAAAAAAAAAAAAAAAAAAAGAAAAAAAAAAAAAAAAAAAAAAAACTTTTAAAAAAGCTTTGCCCTCTTGGTTCCTTCCACTTGAGGATATTGAAAAAACAAAACACAACTGATTACCAACATTCAGGAAATCTTTCTTTCCTTCGGAAGAAAAGAAAAAAAGAGCAGCCTTTCCTAATCAAAAAATATAATACAAACTGCTGGTATCTGAAGCCTAAACTAAAACTTGCTGAAGTCAGTGAATATGAAGCTATTCATATTCAGAAGCTGTCTTTTGAATATTTGCATTTCTTTGCCTTTGTGATAATGCAGATGGTATAGCACTAGGAGGGTAGAGGACCGAGTTTTAATCTAAGGAATTTGTTCCACAATATCCACCTTCATACCCAACCGCCTTGGAAATAAGTTCCCCCTATCCTACATTGAGTTCTGCATGCTGGCTGAAAGTTACAAATGAAATCTGAAATTTCCAGCCAAGGAGCTTAGCTATGAAAGGGACCTCCTTTCAATAGAAACTCACACAACTGTTCACTAATTGAGGCAATCACAGACAAAAACACGATCGACAAAATTTTAAATAACAACCAAGTTCTTAGACCCATCTCTTCTTTTCATGTCTGACTTTGGCCCCATTCTCCGGTCTTGCAGCTGCAGCCAGAGGTTCTCATGCATGTCCTTCCATCCAGTTTCACCCCACAGAGGTGGATTGCAGCTCCTTCAGGATAGCTCAGGCCCTGCTGCAAGGCTTGTGGTTTTGGTGAGGTAAGTGTCATTAGAAACACCTTTTCATCAACCCTACTTCACCTCTCTGACACGTTTTTTTTGTTCTATATGTGTCACATAACATCCAGTTATATACCACAATATACACTGCACCACCATTCCAGCTGGAGAAAGCCTGAGGGTATTTCAATGTCAGGATGTTCTGAAGAAATATCAGTTTCAATGATAAATTAAGAAATAAACATCTAATTCATTTCAGTAAAGGCGGGGCTGGTGATGAGAAGCATTCCAAAACAACACTAATCACCTGGAAACTTTTCTCTTAAATCCTTCAATAGACAAGGAGTCTCGGGTGTCTAGGCAAAGTGTTTCCTTTCTAATTTTTTTTCCTGCATGCAGAAACTGAAATTCCACCAAAATGTCACTTAAAATGACTTGGTGGGTCATTGAATGCCTGCCCAAAGTATCTCAAAAAGATATTTAGGTGCCTAGATGCATGTGTAGCTTTGCTTAGACTTTAAACTTTGGGGAAATGCATCTTGCTGATAAGAGAGAGATGAAAGGGCTAAATATCTTCCTATAACTGACTTGGACATTGAGTCTCTTTAAATTTACTTTGGGGAAGGGGGATTATCTCTGTCTCAAAACAAAATTAACATCCTGCAAGCTATAAACAGGTGCAAGAAATATTATTTACTCACGTTCTTATTTTACAAGCATAGAAAGACCTGATTCAGATCTGGTCTGATGACTCATTTTAATAGACCTGGTGTGATTTTAATTGGTTGAATGTTGATTTTATCCCTCTTGTGAAGTATTTTGCTGCAGAGAATTGGAATCTTAACATGATCTGTGCTGAGATTAAGTAATATCTCACTTTTAATTTTCTTCATTTTGTCCTTTGATCTGTAACTGTATCTAATGGATGCAAAAGTGCTTTATTTCAGAAGCTATTAACTCAGAAGAAATATTTCTGTGTTTTTCTTTAACTAACAGCCATACTTTTATGGATTTTCTGTGGCATATGGACAGTTATTAGAGAGATCACACAGTTGGTTCGGGTGAGGATATAGTTTTGTTAAAACTGAGTTATCCACACCCAGAAAAATGGAAAAGCAGACTATTCTCAGCAACTTACTGGAACATTTGTGGCATTATAAGCAAGAAGTATGAGGTAAGAAGTGACAAAAAAGTATCCAATTAACCAAATAAACAAATCTTCCTTTCAATATAATTTTTCACTGCTGAAATTGCTAAATTTAGGAGGAGAGTTACTTTTGGAGAGTAACTCTGTAATGAATCACATACCATGCAGTTGCATAGTTGGATAGATGGATAAACCATGTGATGGTGGAGAAAAGAAGAATTCATTTGGAAAACAGGATCTGGAGTTGTTGGGTGTGCTGGAATTGGGGAATTGCTTAGCAGCTGCACCACTGAGGCACATGAAAGTCTGGAGGAAGATGGGATTCACCCAGAGGTGCAGAGAGAGAGAGCTGGCAGTGGACTTCACCAAGCCCGTTTACACAAGGCAAAGGAGAGGAGAGGAAACAGCTTCAAGTTTTGCCAGGAGAGGTTTAGATTGTATATTTGGGAAAATTTCCTCATGGAAGTGTTGTCAAATATTGAAGCAGGATGCCCAGGGAAGTGGTTGAAATCATCATGGCTGGAGGTTTTAAAAAAGCTGTTAATGTAGCACTTTGAACTGGGCTCATGTGCTGGGCTAAGTGTTGAGTAAGGTGGGAAATTGATGATCTCAGAGGTCTTTTACGACACAAATGATTCTTTGGGTTGAAGAATTTATATTCTCATGGGCATTAACACATATTTGCATATAAAGGATAAGAGGAGGTTTCAAGCTCATCTGAAACATTTCTGTCTGCTGAAGGTTTTCTAGCAAGAGTAGGTAGAGTCTTCTGCTAATGAGACTATAGAGACATTACAGAAAATAAAATTAAGGAATAGGTGAATTCCTAAAAGCATAATCAGCAGTTAAACGATAAGGTTTTAAGTTACTCTGTGGAAACCTACATTATTACAGTGCCATGTAAAAAGTCTGAAAAATGTCTCCTGCCTTTTGAAGCTTCCACAAATTTTTTTTTTTTTTTTTACTTTGAGTGTCCCATTGGACATGACCCCAAAGCAGGTGGACTATCAAAATTATCCCTCCCTTTTTATTTATTTTTTTTCTCATTAGGCGACAAATATCTTTGTTAAAAACTTCTCAACTATCAAAAAATGAGCGCGCACAACTACTAAGGCACGTGGCGAGTTGGATCAGAATTTAAGGTTCTGGACAAAGAAAATGCTTGTGCTCATAAATGTTCTTCGTTACCATCGCTGAGGAATTCTGCAGCTTGAGCAGTTAAGTCAGTTCAACGTCAGGCTGTTATCCACCAAGGTAAAATGTAAAATACAAAGCATTGAAACACGTACTCATCTAGCACTCAGTATTATTTATGGAGAGTGCTTGGGCATTCCGCGGGTAATACCCTGTTGTTGTGTTCTAAGTAAAATAACTAATTTGTCTCTTTAATAAGAACATTATAGATATCCTGTGAATTTCTATGTCAGCAACACTTCGAAATAGATGGTGTGTGCATAGACCAGCATACTGAGAATAAACTACTGAGAGCTTACTGTGAGGGTAAAAGATGACTGAGCGTGTAAAATTAATTTTCAGAACTATTGACAAGACATTGCAAGTTATTGAAATGGCTGCTGTTGGAAGAAAAAATATTAAATATCCTGCAACATGAGTTGTCACTTTCACCTGGAACCTATAAGTATTTTTCAGAGCATCAGCACTTCCAAAGAGGAAGGTTTGTGTTATTCCACTTATGATGGATGAGCAAAGTACAGGGGCATCTATCACCTTTCCAGCTCCCTCTGGAGTAAAGAAGACTTTTCTATTGGGCAGCAAATGATGCCCTATGATCTAAACTGCTTTTAAAAAAGAAAGGAAAATGAAAGAGAGAAAATGCATTTTAACAGCTCAATAGCGCCAGTGGTTGTTGTTCGGCAGCTGGTTGGAATCTAACAGTACTAATTTTAATTGAAATGGCTAGAAATTTTTGCTGGTTTTACCTTGTTTTTATAATTTGATCTTGATTTTCTCTAAGCACTTAAAACAGCATGAAACTTTTTCCTCCACTACTCTTGTTGTAGTAGTTTTTCTGCTAAGGTAGTTTCTCTGCTAAGTGTTTTTGAGCTCAGCAGGCATGCTTGTGTTACAAAATGAGAAATAGAGGTCCTAATGGCTGGACAGTTTTAATCCCACCTAATACTATAAATAAACCAGAAAATATGCTCAATAAAAATATGTGTTTTGAACTGTTATTCACTGAGGTGTTTCTGGAAGAGGCATGAACAGACATTTAATCAGACTGATTAACAGGTGTGTAATCTGATACTGGTAATTCTTTGCCTTGTCCCCATCTGCTTTCTTGATTTGTTGTAAAGTTTGCTCAGTAGAAAAAAAAATCAGCTGGGGAACTTTGAGGATCTGGACTGCATATTTTTTGTACTATTGGATTTTGCCTGTCGTTTGTCTTTAGGAATGAATTATTAATGCAACACACACAGGACAAGATCCGCACCAAATGGAGCCTTGGCTTAAAACTTCTCTGCAAGTCACAGGTCCATAATTACTACAGTAATTATGCCAGTTCATACCAAAGGATTTTTGCTCCAACAGGTTTATAAATATCCTAAATTGAAGAAATCCAGGTCAGCTTAGAC
This sequence comes from Malurus cyaneus samueli, assembly GCA_009741485.1. Classification (NCBI taxonomy): domain Eukaryota; kingdom Metazoa; phylum Chordata; class Aves; order Passeriformes; family Maluridae; genus Malurus; species Malurus cyaneus. Next base: position 620,656 of record VKON01000252.1, on the reverse strand, counting down.
AAACGTATCAAACAATATGAGTAAGAAAATATCTGCAGTAGCATAAAGAAGTCTCCCACAACACAATTTCTGCTCTTACTTTCACAGAAGTGAAATGTCTAAAACAGCAGTAGAAACGTTAACTTTGAAATAATTATTCTAATGCTTCTTGCAAAAACACTTGAAGAGGATGATCCCTTAACACAAAGCGTAAGGAGATTAAGGTCAGGCCTAACACAATGCAAGGGATTTAGCAAGGCAGTGCTATTCCATAAAACTTCCTTCCACACATTAGTGATAGTACCAACTTGGTTGTACAGAAAAAAAAGGAAAAGGGGGAAAGAGTCCTCTGGAGTTTCAAATTTTATATGGAATTATTTACTATGTATCCCATCATATTTAGCCACAGTGGGGCAGGAACTGCCAGTGCCCAAAATGTGGTCCTGGACTGCAAGCAGGCATAGAAAGCCCCACAGGTGTCTCAGTGTGTGTGGTCACTCTGTGGATCAGATTGGGATGAAACCCCTAAATCTTATTGAGAGACGACTGTCCCCAGCAAACCTCTGCTCCACGGCAAAAACGTGGAGCTTGTAATCTGTTAAGTCTTTCCCTTCAGTTAAAAGAGAAAAAAATACACAGAAAAGAAAGTGAAAATATTCAGAATCAGAATGTACCAATATACAATAGTTAAATTGCTTCATTTTCATGAGGTTTTGCATTGATTCATTTATCCATTTTTGATGCCAGTGAGGGAGAACGAGTGGCTCCCCACTCTTTTTTCTCTGAAATTAAAAGGCAGCAAATTTTAAGTCAATAAAGGCAAATGTTGTTTTGTATTGTTTTGTGTGACTTTTTGGTTTTTGGTTGTTTGTTTTTTTGTTGTTGTTGTTGTTGTTTTTTTTTGTTTTGTTTTTTTTTTAATGTAGCTGAATCAACCTGAAATTCACTGTCAGACAAGGTCACTAGAGGCAACGCAATATCAGGACTTTAGAAAAGGTCTGAGTAATTTTATTGCCAGTAATAACAGTTTTGCCATTACAGAAGCTAAAAAAATGTTGCAAAGGTCACCACCTTCATGCTTCAAGGTCTGGACGGTCACCTGTGGGGTCAGGACAAAACTCAGTAGTGCAGATGCACAACCCAAGTGTCCTTGCATACACACTCTCACATCAGTACTTTCAGAATTACTCACTGATAGCTTTGAACAGTGACAGATAATGTGATACCTGAAATGAAGAGTCTTAACTTGAGCAGGTTAGTATTAATAACTTAGAGTTTCAGTCTTCTGTCAGAGAAGGCTTGCCAGTGGTTTCCAGTTCTCCTAGGGAGAGGCACTTGGATATTTGCATACAAATACTGGATGATGAGTGGTTTGAACAGTGATTCCGATCCCCATTTTACTTCAGAGATCGTCTGAGACAATTGACAATGGATTTTACTTGGATGCCTTTGGTTCCTTGTGCTCCATCCTGGGACAGATTCTGAACCTCTTGTTCCCTTGCCGCACGAGCACCAGCTCAGCACCTCTATCCTGGTCCTGCAGAGACCAGTACAAGCTCAGCAGAGTTTTTCGACTTGACATGGTGCCTCACCAGCATGGCCTAGTCCAGCTTGGAACTGTTTTCTTTTTGTGCTATTAACAAAACTTTCCATGCCTTCAGATTGGATGGAATCTGACATGTGACGGAGAGAAGCGAGTCAAAGCTTAATCTAACCAAATGGAAGAGAAAAGTGCATGAGTAACTCCAAAGTTTCAAGTGTAATCTCTAACAACTGAAGATCATACTCAGCAGATGATCAAGTCTTTTTTTTTTTTTTTTTTTTTTTTTTTTTTTTTTTTTTTTCCCCCATGAAGAAAAGCCCAGAATACAGTGTTCTGGCATAATCAAATCTCCACAAAATTCTTTGAACCATTAAGGCTGATTAGATGACTCAGCTCACATTCTGTTGAGGGTATCTTGGACCTATTACTCACACCTAAATTCAATATTTTCTCATGGGATACAGCAGTACGAATATGAAACTGTCAGACTTCAGAAAACCAGTTATGACTTCTTGGAATTGTGAGCTTCTTGAATATCTCAGTCCTAATTCATGTGATATTTTACATTGGGAGTGAGATATTCTTGCAGATCTCAGCCTCCTCAGGAGAGGTTTACTTTTCCAGTTTATGAAAATAGCTGATACCAGTTTGTAAACTGGATGAGCAGGAGGGAAAAGTTTGTATGCCATTTTTTTTCCAGATGTTGGCCAAAAATGAAGCATGAAAATGAATGAAAAAAAGAAGGGATAAAAATTGCAATTATAGACAAGGCGTCTCTTTTACTTACTCAGTTTTACTTGCTTAGCAAAAGATGAGGATGTTTAAATTGAAAAACTCCAGTGAATAGTCATTGTTTCTCAGTCTCCAGGCACCTCTGGACAGATGTGTGTCTGACAGATGCACAGTATTGTAATTAACATAAAGGCAACTCAGTCATGTTTAATGGCCTGCAATAAACAAGGACTTGATACAGACCTCATCATCTCCCTTCTATCTTTATCCTGTGGCTTGTCTATTGTTGTAACATTTTATTTTCATGATTTGCCTATGATTCATCTAGTAATCTGTATTCATGCAACCTTTTAAAACCCATCATCCTTCACATACATGCATATATATCACAACAGATCCTCAGCAGAAAGGAATTTAAATTGGTGAAAAAAGAAGACATGGAAAAAAAAATAAAACAAAAAAAAAAAAAAAAAAAATCACCCCCCCGCAAAACAAACCACACCACAACAACAAACCTACCAAAAACTAAGAGAGATAGATTCTCCTTACATCATTTCACATACCCAAAGAAGATGCTCGGGAGAGAGCACAAGGAAAGAAATGTAGCATAGCTGTCTGTGCAGGAAGAAATTGAATAACAAAATCTTTGTTAAAGGACTGGGGGAGCTTTAGAACTCACAAAAGATACTGAAATGGCTAAGGTACTACCCTTTCTTGCTTTATTTCATTTGAACTTAGGGGGTATTTATTACATTTATTAGTCTGTAATATGTTTCTTTGTCTGATTCATGAATTGCATTTTGCTGTAAGTAGAAAGTGAGTTTACATTAAAAAAAAATTCTCTCTGCCCACTTAATTTCTCTTTGGTAAATCTGAGAATAAGTTGGCTGAAACATGATAGGCATAATATCTTAGAAAGTAAAGGTGCTTTTTCAGAGGAACAGCTGGATGGGCTGGGTCAAGGAGACTGAAAGGAAACACAGTGGACAATCAACATCTGAATGAGACCTCTTTGGACCTCTTTATCCTCAGTGGAAAAGGGACAAAGACAGCAACAGATCTTCCGTCCTAAATAACAATTCTCTCAAATAATTAAAAAAAATAAGTAAAGGGATTCAGCCACAGATATCAGCTATATAGATATTTGCAGCTGGTTTAATCACATTTGAAATATATTGCATTTTAAATTCTGTGCTGAATAATTGTATTTTGTGAGTGTGTATCAAATATATTCTCTCTCCCACTCTTTTTCTGTCCATCAACAATATCTTTTTACACAACTGGTTGACTTCATCCAAATTCAACAGAAAAATAAAGGTTTCAAAGACATTCTGTCATGTGCTGCTACAGTGCTGTTTATTCTGGGAAAACGTACAACTTGAAAGACACTGTTGTCATACTCCCCTTAGTGAAACCTTCAGATGCTCATACTTTATTAAACATCGGAGAATTCATGTGGTGAAAGTAACACAAGAGAGAAGGAAGAAAAGCTGGAAGCAGGTATTTATTAGCTCTGGCACTCTCTGAACTAATTATTTAAACACTGTAGTTATCTTGGATCACAGTTTAATGGCATTTTCTGCACTCTTTTAAAGGTGGCTGCCAAACTCATAATTGATACAGAGGTTTCAAAGGTCCAGTTTCTAAAGAGAACAGGACATCTTTTAGGTTTGGAAGTATGTTTCTTGTAAACACTGCATTTCTGGTAACAAGGACTAATTTTTACTCCATATTGTTTCAGTACACAGAAAACTTAATTCTCCAGGATCATCTATCTTGACTGTGTGGCTTGAAGCACAGAAAAGGTCTTTGCAAAGACAGAGAGAAAGAGGGAAAGGAAAGAGAAAGAAAGAGACAAAGAGAGAAAGAGAGAGAGAATGAGAGAGAGAAAGAGAGAGAGAGAAAGAAAGAAAGAAAGAAAGAAAGAAAGAAAGAAAGAAAGAAAGAAAGAAAGAAAGAAAGAAAGAAAAAAAGAAAGAAAGAAAGAAAGAAAGAAAGAAAGATCCTTAAACATGACATACAATGTTTCTTTTCTCTCTCAGATGATCTTATTAAAAGGAAATTCAACATGAAATAAAGTCTTTTGTTGTGTGATCCTGTATTACATGGATGTGTGTCTCACATGTCATCCATCAGGTGAACTTCCTTGCTGCTTAATTTGTACCTTAGAGCTTAGAGAACACATTCCATGTGTTGCATATTAAAACTGATCACACCAAAATGAGAATCCAGCTCAAAAATACATTACTTTTTAAAAGTCTTTTCAAGGAAAATGCTATAGTCTAAGTTGCAAACAAATCTCTCAGAGGGATTAGGCAGACACCATTTTAATTTATCCATTCCAGAATTCGGTGCCAAGAACACTACAAAGATGAAAATAAAGAAACCGCCGACTGTGCATTTTTGTTGTTGGAGCTGCTGCGGCAGCAGTCTCAGAAAAAGGAGGGAACCGCTGTGCTACCTCGATCCCACACACACTGAAAGCCCGTAAGAAGCTGGATTCTCACATCCTTTTGCCAAATAACTGGATAGCAGCTGAAATCCACCAAGCGTGTCTTTGTATAGAGAAAAGAAGAAAAAGAAAGAGAGAGAAGAGAAAAAATAACAGATGTGGGGGAAAAAAAAAAAGGGAAGGGAAAGGCGAAAAAAAAATAAAAAACAAAATCAACTAAAAATGGAAGTGGGGGGCCAAAAAAAATTTAAAAATTTTAATAAACTGTCCAGTGGTGAGTGTTAATCGAAAATCTCCCTGGAGAACACAAATGGAGGCAAGGCTGAAACTTATTTTGTTAAGAAAACCCAAGAGGCAAAAAGCTGTGATGTTCTGGACTGGATCTTAGCTGATGGCAGGTGAGAGAAAAGTTCTTTATTACAACTGCCAGGATATAACAGGGACACTTGAATGCTCATCTCAGCAGAATGGCTGAAGGCAGATTCAGATGCATTTTGCCATTTGAACTTAAATTTATTAGCAAAAAGAAAAAATTTAAAAAAAAAAAAATATCGGCCTGGCCTACAAAAAGAAGCATTTACAAGTGCGGAACCCATGTGGTGCTTACCAACAGCCTCCAACATTGCTTCTTGCAAGGCACTCCAAAAATACGCTCTCTCCATTCTTAGGACGCCCCACACCAGAGTAATCTGCATACAGTCCCTATTCCAA
>VKON01000252.1:590356-615104 GCA_009741485.1 Malurus cyaneus samueli | reverse complement strand
ACATCTGTATATTTTTCTTTCTCTCTCTTTCTTTTTCTTCTTTTCTCTATACAAAGACACGCTTGTGGATTTCAGCTGCTATCCAGTTATTGGCAAAAGGATGTGAGAATCCAGCTTCTTACGGCTTTCAGTGTGTGGGGATCGAGGGATCTACTCTCTTGATGGATAAGGGACTCGTTTAGGCAGATTACTCTGGTGTGGGCGTCTATAATGGAGAGACGTAGTTTTTTGAGTGCCTTGCAAAGCAATGTACTGGATGGTCAGAGTGATATAGGTAAGTCGAGTCAGTAGTTCTATCACATGGGTTCCTGCACTTGTCAAATGATCTTCTTTGTAGGCCAGGCGATATTTTTTTTTTTTAATTTTTCTTTTTTGCTAATACAGTAGTTAATTAATGGCAAAATGCATCTGATTGCTTCTAGCCATTTGCTCGATAGATGAACATCAAGGTTCCTGTTATTAATCCTGGCAGTTGTTAAATGATAAACAGAACTTTTTCTCACCTCTGCCATCAGCTAAGATCCAGTCCAGAAATACAGCTTTTTTGCATTACCTTGGTCTTCTACAAATAAGTTAGCCTGCCCAGTCGCATTTGTCTGCAGGATACACTCATACTGAGCAGTATATTTATTTTTGCAACTGCATATTGATGTAAATCGATCCTCAGGTAGACTGGAAGATGATCATTAGAGTGTCGCAAAGCAAGATAAAATTTATTTTGGGTGATGGCAAGCAATTTGGAGCACTGAGTACAGCTTGCTTGTTATCGTTTCTTGGACTGCCTATACTGAGTTATAAGGTGTATAGCTGTTGTTAAGTGGTGACACAGAAATTGGTTGTGCAGTGTACTCCAGTGCACGATTCAATGGGGAAATACATCATGAAAATTGATGCTGATTACCTACTTAAAAAGGGAGAGAAGCAGAGAACTGGCCCTTACAAATATAATTCCTCATGTTGTGTCTGTGTTTTGAGAAGGCTGCATTAAAAAAAAAAAACAAACAAAAAAAAAACAAACCAACAAAAAACTGAACGTACCTATAGTTTTTAAGTAATCCTCATTTAACATCCTTGATCTGACCAGTCAAATTCTCTAGTTTGTATTCTCTTATGAATAGATCCTCTGTGCAGACCGAGATTTCCATCTAGATCTCCTAAAAGTCCAGGGATCCGGTTCTCGGAGTCATTTCTCTCTAAACTAATTCAGCTGAAATTTTGATCCAGAGAAACAAGGTTATAGCTACAATTCCGTGATCCTGAAGACTCTTTTAGTAATTAGCTCAGGAATCAATAACTATGGTGTATCAATATTTGCATGTGTTATCTATAATTTCCTTCCTACAATATAATTACTCCTCGAAGGAATGAAATTCTAGTCTTATGGGAACATATTTTTACAGTATTTTTTGTTCTTTTGAAAAATCCGTCTCAGCACTCCTGCATGTTTCATAGCTTCCCCCCCCCCCTTTCATCACAAGTGATTGGTATCAATTCCTTAATTTACACATTACAGTATCGTTTTTTATGTTAATGAACATAATAAAGTTTTGAAAACAAGACAAACCAGAACAAAAAAAAAAACAAGCAAAATGATTCCATAACTGAAAGAAAGCTGAGAGTATGAAAATGATGTAAATAAAATGAAACTTGCAAAATGTGCAAGCACTGCCTATGACTCTGTTGCAATAATAGAAAGAAAGAAAGAAAGAAAGAAAGAAAGAAAGAAAGAAAGAAATCTCTGTTGTTCACAGGCAATAATGCAAAGATAAACAAAAAGCACATTCACACACACAAGAGAATCACACGACTCCTAGACATGGTAACAGTCAAGCTCAATTTTCACATTCCCCATATTCCCCCCCCCAATTTGTGACTTCAACAGTAACTACAGCCTTTCTATCTTGGTGTCACCAGCATTTTAAATAACACCTATCAACAGGCAGCTCATGGGGAGCTCCACAAAGAAAAGAGGTTCAAAGTTATGCGTGTCTGTTGCGGAAGAGCCATCGCTCAACCACCTCTCTGTTGGCAGTGTTTGGGTGTTTTCCTCAGGCACCTCTCATCTTGTCAGATGAGCTCTGGCTTAGAAACTGGTCAGCTGTTTACTTGACCAAGAAATTATTCCATTCTTTAATTCAAAAACAATGCCACAAAGATTTTCTCAGAAGTTTATCCCTCCCCATATCCCGCTCGTAAATCCACTTCAGCATACTTAAGTTTTGCACATAAATGTAAGATCTGCTGAAGGGTTTAATCTTTCTATTTTGGCCATTTGCAGGTTCAAAGCCCATAATGATCTGTCCCAAAAGCAGTACTTCTCTTCACATATCTTTTGGTCAAATTATTTGACACACCCAATGGAAATGTAAGATGTTTTTCCACTAGCAGGTAGTCAGTGGAGTGAAATGATCCAACAGCTCAACAGCTTGTAAAGGATAAATCAGCAGATTGAAATCTTTCTTATGCAGACTTCCCTGCATGACTTTGTTAGCTCCATTTCAAGAGGAAATGTTTGTGGAAGGGGACAGGGAGAAAAAAAGGGCACGAAGAAAACTTCTTTTTTTAATTTTTGTTTAATTTTCTGATTCAAAAAGTCACTCTTCTGGCGACTTATGGAACCACAGAATAGTTTGGGTTGGAAGGGACATTTAAGGATCATGTAGTTCAACTCCCCTGCTACTGGCAGGGGCACTTTCCACCAGACCTGGTTACTCAAAGCCTCAACCTGCCCTTGAACACCCCCAGGGATGGGGCATCTACAGCTCTGCTGGACACCCTGTTCCAGTGCCTCACCACCCTCACAGTCACTAATTTCTTTCCAATATCTAATCTGAAATTACCCTCTTTCCAGATTAAAACCATTTCCATTCCTCTCACCATAGATTTTAGCAGAAACTCCAAATTCCTCACAAGCCACCATAGTGAGGTCTGCTGTTCCTTGTGTTCTCCAGGCTGGGCAATCCCAACTCTCTCATCTCCATCCCTCTCATCATTTTTGTGGCCTCCTCTGGACCCTCTTCAATAAGTCCATGTCTTTCTCGTTAAGGCTACCCTAAGTTTTTCCAAAGCACTAGAGCAGAAATAGATTCAAATGAACAGTTAGATATCAAAGCATGTTGGAAAATCTCACCAAAACGTTGCTGTTTTAGATACCAACATTTTCAATGTCTTCACTGAGCCCCCAGAAACATGAAACTTGATGGAGCTCTGCTGAGGTCCACAAAATTGAGCTGCCTAATTCCTGTCCAGAGCAATGTTTCTCTTTCTCTTACAGATTAGTATTTGAAATATAGATCCTGTTAAAGTCTGTATAGAAAAATACTCGGCTTACATCTCTTTTTTGTCTATTATACAGTTCTTCCTACTAAAACAAATAATTGATGCATCTAACTGGTTTCAGCAGGGAGGAAAGGAGTAGGTGGTCTCATTAAGAACACTTGTTTCACAAGAAAAGCATTTCTCATTGTCTTTACTCAGTGATATAAATGACCTTTGCCATGGAATTAATGAATGTATAAATCTTTCATAATATATTTTAATGTCCTGCTGGTAGAAATCTTTATAATAAAAACAAAACAAAAGAAGAACATTTTCAAACTAGAAATTTATTATTAGAAACATTCAATTCTTTTACTCCTATAAAAAGTATGCAAAGGGGTTTGTTTAAATTTTTTTTTTATCCTCTATATCTCATGCTATAGATAAGATAGCATAGTAATATTCTATAATAATAGAGGATCACATCTTCTTTCTTTTTTATTTTTTAAACCATCCAAACAGTAGCCTATCTCCTTGTCCCACATAAAATTATATCTCTAAATGAAGTTACTTTACTGTCTCTTCACTCACCTGCATCTGCCAAACCTCTCCAAAACAAATTCAGAAGCTTCCACAGTCTTCAAACAATTCTGTCTTGAAATGTTGGGTTGCATGTGCTTGCACATTTTATTTTTATTTTCTTTTATTTTTCAGTCTGCATATCAAATCTGAACCAAAAATAAAGTACTGTTCTGGCTAAGATTCCTGGGGACCTGTGGTCTGTCTACATGTCTGTACTCAGAACAAATCTGGCAGGCTTAGGACAGCTGTGATGCCTCGTTGTCTTATCTACTGCAGCATTCATGCCAGAAACTAGAGGTCTGATTTAAGACACGGTTTTATTTTTCTCCATCTGACTTAATCCAAGTCTATGTCTCTAATCTCCCAGTGAGCAAATTTTTTTTTTTTCCCCCAGTTGTGCAGTACCACAGTGCCAACAAGAAAGCCAGACTTTTTGGGTCACAGAGAGAGTGTGTCTAACTAATGTGAAATCTAGGATGCCTGAGTACAAAGTTTGCCTTATTTATCTAAATATTAGCGGACTGCTGTTTGTTTGTCAGCCATGTGCTGTACTTAATTCACTATGCAGATCATGAGAAGGGAATTAATACCTCAAACTGGCACCAAATGCCCTCAACACATGCTAACACTAAGAAAACTGAGGTTCAGTTTTATTTACCAGCTCAGTGGCTTCTGAACTGTACACAGGGCTAGACAAAAAGGAAAGGCTGACTATGATGGGCAGCCTGCAGTCTCTTTCCTCAGTTTTCATGGTGAGCAGTTAAGGAAAACATTGCCAGAACCTCTCACTTGAAAAAAAAGATGAGGAGCCCAAGAAGGGGAAGATATAAAATTCCTTACCTTTTATAGAATAACTTTACAGGTAGAATCCAGGGTCTGAAGCTTAAACCCAATGAGGTGATGTGAAATCTGAGCATAACCCAGCACGTGCTAATTGGGCCAGGATGAGCAGGAGGAGGCAAACCTTGCTGGCCCAAAGGTAGCCAGGAGTGCAACACATCTGCTCTGTCCCAGCAATTCTGCCTGCCCAATTTCTTTTGTGCCAAGAGGTAAAAATATCACCTGCCCCAATTCCCAGGATAAACAGGAACTGTTTCAGATGAGAAATTGCCAAGACAGGAGATGTCTTCTCATGCCTTCGAAGCTTTGCCACTGAGGAGCAGATAATTTATACATTATAAAACCAGAGACCAACTGTTACTCTTTATTAATATTAGTCTATAGCTAGAATACTTACCTGGCAGTGACTAATTTACATTTCAGAAAGGCTTTAATTTATTAATTACATTTATAATACATTTGTTTATTAATTTAGATAAAATATTGGTTTTCTTTCTCTTGCATATAGACTTCTTGTTTTCACTTCTATACTTTCATAATCTCTCCTGTCTGTTCAAGGATCTTTAATGGAAAATGAGGCTAAATACTTAGGACCAGACATATACTACCTTTTCTCTTCCCAAATCTGCTGTATATGACACTGTTCCAATTTTGCTGCTCTCTTTTTTATTTATGTGACTGAAGAGCTTTTTGTTATTTTTTTTAATATACTTTGAAAGGCCTAACTCAGCGTGGCTGTTGGCAATTCTTACATTATTTCTACACTTCGTGACCTCTAAGGTGTACCTTTACTTGCTGATCAATCCTTTTTTTCCCTCAATTTCTCGTAGGCTTTATGCTTACTCTTAATGTCCTTTCTGAGGTGGCTATACATCCAAATGCCTTTGGAAACCTTTTCTGAAAGTTTTGTTCTCACTTGCTTGATGTGCAAGTTTCAGATAACTTTCCTCTGCTGACTTAAAGAGTTTGGAGGAACCTGTCACACTGCAAGCCCCTGAACTCATTGCTTCCATTGACTTCACTTTCTTGTTCATGTAATTTGTCAAAGTTTTCCCTTTTGAAATTGAGTAGCCCAGATAAAGACCTGCTTTCACTTACTTTCAATTTAATTCTTACTCAATCCAATCCATTTTTGATGACTGATTTCAAGGATGAATATTATTATATTATTATATTATTATATTATTATATATATTATTAATTATTATTATTTATTATTATTTATTATTGTTTATTATTGTTTATTATTATATTATAATTTCAGTATTGCACAGGATTAGAGGAGTGCCTGGAGGATATGTTGAAGAAGGAGCTGTAATTCCAGCTGGGCATCTGAAATCACTGCCATGTCCCTCGTGCCTGTGGAGATCAACACAACTTCTAATGTTTGTCAAACATTTGTGTTTGTGAAAGGCATTGAAATTATTGTGCAAATGCCACAATATCTTAGCAAATGGATGGCATCTCTGTATTTGTGATTCTGCTGATTGATTATGAATAGATACAGAGAATGATGCTTTCAGGGTGATTTGGATCCTGTTCATAATGCACAGTTGCTTTGTAAATATGTATATTCAATACAGTAAAAATAAATGGGTTTTAATACAAAGTGATATACAGTAAATACAAAAGAATTCAGAGGGTTTATAAATACCAAGGCAGATAGACTGCCTGCCCACAGACAAAAAGGAATTTTCGTTTGCCTGCAAGACAAAAAGGATTTATTATTTTTCCACCAAGGAGGAGGTTGAAAATTTAATGCTTGGTGCCTGTTGACATTTGAATGCAGTTTTGTTCTCCAAGAAACCTTTGCAGGATCAGGTCTATTACTGTGTCACCTTGATTCCTGCTAAATTTTCCCATTTTTATGGCAGCAAGTCAGACTGCTAGTGAACTTCTTCCATGTTTTTAATGCTTGGAAAATGAGAAAACTTCTAAAAAATTACAATGAAAGGGTCATCCAAATTGCACCTCTTTTTTCTCTTAGTACAGATTGTTTCTACTCAAATCTTGTTAAGTGGAAAACATTTGTGCGGATCTGGGAATAAAATTGTATATCACCACAATCATGCTTTAATTATGTACCTTTTTTTGGGTGCTGTCTTCAAGGTCTTACTTTGCTTTACCTGACCATGGAAAGGAAGCAAAGAAATTTTAATTGATCCCAAAGCAATCAAGGGATCAGTCAAGCACTGACACAGAAGAGAAAGTGTCATAATGTTGATAGTTCAACAGGCCTTCCTAAAGTAATCTTGCCTGTCAGAAAAGATTATTCTAAAAAAACAGTAAACTCTTTTATCTGAACAAATAGGGCTGGAATAGGAGGAAGATTGACAAAAAAAAAAATACAGAAGTGAAATTGAAAGACTAAAACAGACAAACAGGCAATAAAATATAAATAATTAGGCTAAAATAATATATCAGGTAGTGTTTTTAATTTGGAGAATTCATCATTCTTTCACATCTCTGTAAAAATACGTCATTAAAGGAACATAGAAAATTGTCTGGAGAGACCAAAATAAAATCTGCATATTTTCAAAGTCTCTCAGCCTCATGCAACATCCCCTCTTCACAAACATTATAGCTTCAGAGACACACTTTGGGCATTTACCACTGAATCAACAAAGGACTGAAATCTCTCTTTTCTTTTCCGATTCCCCCCCAGCCATTTTTGCTCCTTTGTGTGTGTCTGTGTTTTTGTTTGCTGATCACTTGTCTCTGAGATCTCCTGCACGGCGTGGTTATTGGTGTGATGGGCAGAGACAGCCTGTCCGGCTCTGCCCAGCCTTAAAAAGACTGGTAAAGAAAAGAGGCCTGGCGAGATAAACCAGATGACATCCCAGACCTGGGAAGAGAGCCAGGGTCCAGAGCAACATCTGCTGTGGCCAGGCTGCCAGCCCAAAGCATCCATCCGTGTCTGACCAGTCGCCCTGGATCCTGGGAGCATCAACAAGAGCTCTAATTCTCCTACCTTTGTCATCCCCTCATTTTTTCCCCCACTGCTGTCTAACGCTCCGACAAAAAACGAGGTAAATGACCACAGTTCACAACTCAACATTAAATGTGAAAAGCAACTCTTTTCTCCTCACTGAGGAACGATATTTGACAAAATAAGAGGCTGTAATGCTGTTCTTTATTCTAAATAAAAGAATTTGGCACGTTTGCAATATGTACGTTTTTCATAGCCACTCAATTTCTGGTTTAAGATTTGTTTTCATTCTTTGTGTGTTTGTGGTTAATTCATCCTATTCAGGGACAGATGTAGCATGGATTGAAATAAGGAGGTTTTCTCAATGTGGCTTTGAAAACAGTGTGGCACTATAGGGGTGCCATCTGCTATACCAAGCACAACCAGTATAGGAGATCTAAAACCTCCTTTTCCAACTGGTAAATAAACACTTGCTATTCAGACTGTATCTAAAAATCGTGATGAATTTTTTAACATATTTTCTATCAGCTGAAATCCATAAGTCATGCTTGACTGTTTCTGTGACAGAAGCATCTTAAGATATTTTTCTGTTTTGAGTTAATTTATTCTATCTGAACTAGAAAAAAAATATAAGAAGCTATCACAAACTTCTCCCCTTTGTCATTTGTTCTCAAGACAAAAATGCATAAACTGGATTTTATCCCTGGGGGAATGCACAGAGCGAGTATGTGGGGGGAGAAAGGAAAATGGGATGTGAGTAGAGGTGGAATAACTTAGTTACAACTTTGATCCGCAGAGGCTTTCCTTATGTCAGGACAGATTTTGTTTGGAATCCAACTCCTCACATAAGCTGTTGATTTAACCTGTGTCCATGATCGAGTGAAACCTGGTTGTACACAGATACCATCCGTACCCACTTTTGATTTTTTTTTGTTCTCAAGGAGGAGGATAAATCACAGGTGAACCCAAAACATCCTTCAGTGTGGACAAGCAAGGGGGAAGGAGTTTGGGACAAACCCCAAAGAGGGCTCGAGTGTCTTTAACCCTGTGCCAGGTCCAGCTGCTCCCCGAGACAAGAAGGGCTGGGGAGGGAAAACTTCCCCTTCAGCACAGTCTGAATCTGTGGCACCTTGTGGAGCACCCAGGTAAGATGTGAACCCATCTTTGCTAACACTTGAAAGCTTGATCCAAGATGCCCTGAAGCCAATATAAGCACAGAAATTGTTTTCAGGGGGTGCTCGAAGCGGCATGAACTTGCCGAGCTGAAATAAATGGGATTGAATCAGTTACAGGAACTTGAAGGGTGAGAGGAGGGACTCCTGAGGGCCTGAAATGTAATAAGAATAATCAAAAAGGAGGGGACAGCAGAGCAGGAGCTGGGTGGCAGATGTTTGCTTGCTCTGAAGAATAAAAGGAGCAATCACAAAAATCGATAGCGAGCCTTATTAAAGGTGAGCTAGGTGCTTTCACTTTGATATTTTGCTTGGTTGTATTAGGCTTAGATACCTCACAGGTCAGGTATTTCAGACCTGATATCTCTAGAGATCCCTGTTTGTATTGCAAATATTCCCTCCAGAAATCTGCCACTGTCAAATGTACTTTCTAGTCCTGAGTTGGGGGTGAGAAAGTGGGAAGAGAGGGAAAGAAAGGGAAGGAAAAGGGGAAGGAAAGGCGAGAGAAAGAGAAAAAGGGAGAAAGAGAAAAAGGAGAAAAAGATTAAATATGAAAAGAGAGAAGAGGCAGGGAAGTCTGAGAAGAAAGGGAGGAAGGCAAATATATCCCCTTTTTCCATCGCAGTGCATGTCTCCTTATTTTCGATTTTCAGATTCATTCAATTTTTTTCTTGGACCATGTGCTCCTGAACAACCTGCACAATTTCCCTAAGGTGAAAACTTCCTCGTAGAGAGCTGCAGTGAATATTATCCCAGGGTCTCAAAAATGCCAATAAGAGAACAAATAATATTTGTTCATGGTAGTGTTCAGTGCAAACGATGACTGATTAGTGCTATGTGTGACATCAACAGAGACAGTAATCAAGGTTACTTTAGCATTGATTTTTTACAGAGGTGAAGCCTCTTTGATGTATTACTCCATCAACACCTTCAGAGCCAAACTTTGCACACGAAATTAATCCCAATTAATTATAACATTTGTAGATGGTGTTGGGCTCTTTTATGTTGCAAAATAAATATTAATTCAGTGGCATTTTTTTTTTTCCCTATGTGCAGCTTGTGTGACTAGGAAGGGAAAAAAAAAGCCAAAACCTTATTGATCAGTGAGCTGAAATATGTTAGAAAGTTTTGGCACTTGAGGTGGTCTGAGAGGCTTCTTGCCTGTTACCAGTTTAAGGCATAGTAGAGGAATTCAGAAACAGGATATAAATTGTATTGATTTTACTGTATGGAAAAATTATTGTTTGCAATACATGAAGAGGGGCAAAACTACAAGTTATGTATATTTTCCCAAAATATACGTAAAAAAGTGACATTGCCCAACAGGACCAGCACTGAAGGCACTGATCAGAGGTATCTTTGCAATTCAGAGACATATTTGTTCAGGAATTTTTCGAACATTACTGATTTTGATTTTTTTTTTTTTTTTTTTATTATCAGTCGATATTAATTTTTGTGACTTATGTCGGGCTGTCTTCAACAGATTTCCTCTGGAAAGGAAAGAAGCCATGTGTATCACCTCCACTCCTTTGAAATTGATCCCAAATCCCTTTTGTGTGTGCCATATCATTTTGTCCTGATTCCCAGAGTCAGGGGCTCTATTTCTGATTCCCAGAAGTGTGTGCAATGGCAGTGGGAAGAAAGATGAACAAGGCAGAGAGGATTCCTGGTATTTGTTAATTGAGACACTTGATGCCTCACGCTGTAATCCTCCCCTGCTGGTGCACACTGTTCCTTCATACTGAGTAGGAAGGGAACTTTGACTGTGAAATTACACCACAGTCTCAACTTGCTTAAACCCCTGAACCCACTCAGTCTTATCGAAGATACAATCACCCATGTTGAATATCTAGGAAGAAGGTGTGAGAAAATTACACCTTTTTTTTTTTTAGCGTGTGCTGCAGATCACAAACATTTGGCTATAGTCAGTCTCATTTTTTACTGAGTCAAAAAAATATAAAATAAAGACCGAACTAATAGCTAAAACCATTCTGCCTTCGACATCAATAAGTTGTCAAAATCATGACTAGGAAAAGTAACAATAAAGAGTCTCTAACTTGATTAGCTCTTTGGAACCTCATCAAAGGATAAATAAATGAGTGCTTGCATTATTACAGTAATGCTTGGATGGCTATTTCCTTACCAGATTTAGTCATCACATAGCATTATCTCAGAAACAATAAACTCTTTTCTACAACCCATTATTCACTGAAAGGAAAAATTTAAGACCATTCTCTGCTCACATCCCAGCCTATGCTATCTTAGTGAGAAGAGTCAATGAAACACTGGTTCCATCCTAGGGAAGAAATGCAGAAATGCAAAGTGGCGTAGAACAGCAGGCAGCAAAAGAAACTACTTCAATGAGTCCCTGCTTCCTTCTAAATCAGAACAGGAAAATGAGCTGGGGAGCAAACTCTCAGTGACTTCAGTGCTCACAGAAACCTGGAGGATGAGGTTTGTGGTGTCGCAGGGCTCTGCGTGAGCGTGTGCTGCCTCGGGCACGCAGCCAGCGCTGTTAGCATTTGCCAGCGGCAGCAGAAACTCCTACTGGGATTCCTGCCCCTGAGTACCAAGGATCATCATGATGACAAGGATCCTGGCTTCTCCAAACTCCAATTCAGTTCCTCAGTGTGTCCTTATTGGGATCCCAGAAAAAGGTGAACCGTAGAATGGCCTGGAAACAGCTCTAATAGGTGCCAGCCTACACTGACCTCTGCATTGTCATTCTGATTCCTTAACCAACAGGTTTAGCTGGAAAGCAGAAGAAAGGATCTGCTTGGTCTGTATTGGCTATTAATTCCTGAAGTCCCGTGGAGGATTTAGATTTGAATCCCTGTTCTTTGCCAGTAAGTAACACAGCAGGAATGGAGCTGGTTACATAAACTCTCGGAAAGTACAAAGGAGTCACGATGATACACAAATATATGATGGAAGTGAATCTAGATAGGTCCACTTAGAAAGATGATGGATATTTTACTATCCACCCATATTGCATGAGGGAGTGACTCCTGCTGGTAAGAGATCCTGAGTTTGCTTACATGTTCATGAAATATCCAAAACACTGAGGATCCGAAGGTAGCCAATATATTACTGCTGATAATAAGGATGATGAAAGTCAGAGATAGATGTGTCTGAATTTCCTTGGTATCACTGCAGTATACTTCTTGCCAATTTTGCATTGTAGACCTCTTGTAATTTACCTCTGATTCATAGGGGTGTTAACAAGAGCAGAAACAGTCTGTGCATGTACAGGGCATTAGTATTTTGAGTGTATCCATGTCTTAGGATTTGCATGTGAATATGAAATAATTCTATGCAAGTATGGGATGGGATTTAATTGTTTTCTCAAACAGTTGATTTCTCAAATTGTTCTCTCCTTATCTTTCTGGAAGCAGTTCAGACCATCAAAGAGTTGTTGTTGATGAACTCGCTAATTAATTTCCAATACTTAACCTTGTATTTTGCTTCATTACTGGTGCTCTGTTCCCCCTAGTTTTACATTTGGTATCAGAAAGTTCATTTAGAATCCAGTCAATCTTCCAGTGCTAGCTCTGCACTTTAAATATTTTATTCAGTAAGGACACAATGGGAATAATGTTTGTATCTGTCAAGGAGATGCATGAAAACTTCTGAGTTGCATGGTCTAGAGAATAAAAACTCCATACAACTGAAAAAAAAAAAAAAAAAAAGGATGATGTGACTTAAAAAAAAAAAAAAAAAACAAAAAAAAACAAAAAAAAACCAAAACCCAAAAAAACAACTAATTAAGTTACCAGGTGACTAGCTATTAAAGTAAAATAATTTATTGGCCAACCAATGAATTCATACAAATAAAATCTGAAATCCTTAGATTAAGATTTTATTTTAAAATTACTTAGTCAGATAATTGCTTTTATTATGTTTTACTTCATTTAATGGTTTATTGTTTGCTTGCATTATTACCTTAGCATCCTCAGGGGATAAATACCTTCTGGAAGGAGAGAAGTAGCAATTCAGTGTTTAAATGTCAATATTGAATCTGATGGTCTGTCTTGAGGTCCAAGACACCTGAATGTTCTTCTGAGTTGAGGGGCTTCTGATATGGAAGGGAAATGGTGGGGGAGTGGCACGGAGAAAAAAAAAAAAACACAAAAACATGTTTCATGCTGGTCATGTCTACTCCTGTCTACTGGTGTAGCTCCACTTTCTGAAACCAATTCACACAAGCAGTGAGGTCTAAAAACACACAATAAGGCTAATTAATCAACACAACTGTTTATGGTTCGGGTACATTCCCACTCTGTGAAGATGCATAAATGATGATTAGATGCTTTCTGTTTTGTCCACAGAAATACGTGTTTTCAGAACAGGATCAAAGCCAGGAAATGCTGTAGCCAGCTTTATTTCAGATTATTTCAGACATTATAATAGATCCACTGGCCTTACAATTAAAGGATTCTTTTTTTGCCGTATGCACCAACACATTGTAGTTCTTTGAGAATATGGATTATGAAGACTGTTGGTGGTGACATCAGGGCTTTTCTAACATTCCATACAAACATTCTCTGTCTCTGTAGGGTGGCCTGAGACATTTCTGGGCTTTGGGAACAGTTATGCCTCTTGGCTGCAGTTTCCCTCTAAGTAGGAACAACACCTGAATTTTTACCGCTGATTTGACTTTCTTCCTTCCCTTCTGTGCACTGATTTTCACAGAAGGACAAAAACCCAGGAAATCCATGGAATCATGGTGGGCCTGGCCATCTTCCCAACCTGGGCCATTTGGGAAATCAAGACCTGGAGGCATCACATTGTCTATGTCACAGGTCATTTTAGTTTGGTCTTCATCCAATTACAACATATTTTTCTGTCTTGAGTATGTATCTGTCACCCTGTTTTGGCTCTCTTGAGGTTCATCTGTTACATTCTTTTCTAAGACAAAGAGAGAGGCCCAGACTTCTCAGAACTGATTGCGTGGGGTTTGATGCAAATATAAAGGATTTCCAGCACTCTGTGGTATCTGGACAATTGGGTAAAGCAGTGAGGGGACAGGTGAGGTATAAGGAATAAAAAAGGTATAAGATGGTATGGAATGCAGCATCACTATTCTCAGCAAAACCACAAAGAAGTAATATAGGAACTCTAACCAGCTTTGGTATTGAATGAGACAGTTTAGGTTGCATGTAAGTTTCCACTCAAGAACTTTTAATAGAGAGGTATCACTAAAATGTATCAAGAATCCCTGTTGCGTGCATTCTTGAGTGTGAGAAAAATGTACCATCATTATGTTAATGACTCTATTGGCAGCTCCTCTGGGGATTTTTCTACTATTTCCCGAAACCATTCCCTGAACATTTCTTCCTTTGGGACTTTATTAACTGTTGATACTTTTATGCTTTCAGGAAATTTTGCAGTGGAATACATTCCATATTTTCAAGCACAGTATACAGTGTACCAGGTACTCAAATTTCGTGTCTCAATATTTACATATTCTGAGAAAGGAGGCATCTTATGGGTTGAATTCATAAAGCATCAGCTCCTGACTGACAGGTTGCACCCTACAACTTTACTGCCTCACAGGGGTCATGAAAGATTCCACTGCAGCCCAGATATCCTACACATTCCTGGATATGGTGGAGAGGAGCAGGCATGGGCTGTTTTTAAGCAATAAGAACAAATTCTGCTGGAGCAGAAACAGTGGATGATCTCATCAGTGGTTCCTAGGATGTTCTCTTAAACTGCTGGGTTGAAGACAGTCTCATTAGACTTTCATAGTTAATATGTCACATATGTTCTGAAAGAGCAAAGATCTGTAGAGGAAATATTAATTTTTATTTTCCTCAGTTTTACCTTTAATTTCTACATTTTAAATTGGGCCAGAATAGAAAACTAGTGATTCTATCTTCCATTTAGCATTCCAGAGCTTGCCTTAACCAAGCTGGGAGGGCTGGAATATCACCTTTGACAGTTTCAAACCCCTCAACAAGAGAAATCATGTCAGAACCATAAAACTTGGGGCAAGATCAGATACAGCTGTCCCTTAGGATCAAAATAAAAGGCTCCAATCAGATAGAAGCAATGAAGAAACATCCTTTTATCTTCAGTTTTTTCTCTTTTTTTTTTTTGAGCATTCAGATTTGATCTTTATTGGCATGAATGCAAAAGCATATTATAAACTTGGATGCTTGAAATTACACGAAGTGAATTTCAAATAGCGTATTCATTTAGAATAATCTGAATTTGCAAATCATGCTGCATTAGTAACTCCCATAGTTTAAACAAAGGAATGATATGGCAGGAGTGGAATGTAATATCCAAACAGCAAATCAAACCAAATGAACACGCAACACATTCAAAGTAAAAAAACAGATTACTGTGGACTCTGCAAGATCCTCATGCAGGAAAACAAGTTTCACAAAAATAAAGAAATTCAAATGCCAACCATATGAAATAATAAAGATAAAGAAGCAAACGTCAGCAAATAGTTGTTTTGGAATTGAGATAAAGATCTAATTCGCATAATTGTTATTAGAAGTTTCCCACACGATGCCTGAGTATACTCATCAGCTAGGACTGTTTATTGGTGTCCTAACGACCCACTGCTGTTCCATCGAATCACAGCTTTAACTAAAGAGCATAACTTTAGAATTCTCTTTCCCGTCAAGGAGTTTTTAATCTTTGGGGAGAATGTTAACATGTAAAAAAAAAACTGCCCAGGGAATGAAAATCAAAGAAGGTGTTATCCATGTTTTACTGTATTTGTGGAAGAGGATTGGCACTGGAAGTTTCTTAATTAGCTTGTTGAATAAAGCAACTTCTTGCAGTGCTATGAAGTCTAAATTAAAAAAACAAAAAAAATGTGGTGTGGTCAGGAAGGTCCCGAGAGTTGTAGTCATAGTCCTATCTATCTTATAATTGATATATATAACTCACTGATATATACTATATATATATATTAATATAATATTCTATAGACAATAAGACATAGTATAGATAAGTATAGTAGATATGATATGATAGTTATTAGATATTAGATATATAGATTAATATAGATTATATGATAAAATAAGATATAGATATACATAGGATGATAATCACCTGATATATATGTAAATAGTAACAACGTAATGTGATTATCACTTTCTGTAATATATCTTATAATGGAATCTATATATAACTATATGCTCAATAATACTCTATATATTTATCCACATATCAGCATCTTCCTCATCTATCTGTCTCCATCATCATATCTATCAATCTATCCTTCATCTATCTATCTATCTATCTATCTTATTTTATCTATCTATCTATCTATTACTATCTTTCTCTTTATATATCTAGAGTCAAGGAGAAATGGCACACAATGACGATATAAGCATTGCTCTATTTACCTACTGTGCAGTCACATTATCATTAACTCGATAGAGTCACTTCCAGAAGCCAAAAACTAGAGGACTGATGGGAAATAGCGTTAGATACAAAGTGAGAAAAAATAAATAAAAGGGCATTTTGGTGTAATTTGAGCTATTAACAGATGTTTAACATATTGATAATGGTATTGCAAGTAGAAGCTTAACAAGTTTTTGGATGGCATCTAAAAAAACCCAACATGGGATGCCAGATTTGAAGTGCCGTCGAGGAAAGTGTGGGTCAAGGCATGCTCCAGGCTGCTCTGGTAACGCCAACAACATGCAGATAAAATCAGATAGCAATAAGATGCTATCTGCGGTAGGGAGAGTTGGGGAGAGTTCTCTCCATTTCCCATCTTTGAGGGCCAGGCCAAACTAATGTGACCGAAAGGTCACAGAGAAGCTGTGAACAAATAGTGAAAGATGACTCAACGCCAGCTTGTGCTCTGAGGTCTCCTAAAGTAACTTTAATCATAGCCCATTATTTTTGACCTCATACATGCTTAATTCTTGCCCTGTTTGCAATTATTATGTGAGACACCAGTGAACATTACCCAATGAAACGCACGGCCAATTAAAGGAGAAATCTGTTTTCTATTTAATCCTCACTCCAAAAAAAGTAAAAATATCTTCCAGAGCTTTATTCTGGCTGGCAGGGTTTCTACCCAAACCCTCTCACGCTACATATTTCAGACCAGATTTAATAACTAGTGATAGTTCGCATTTTTTCCAATACAGTGTCATGTTCAAAATAACAAGGTCTCCACCGTTTAAATTGCTGTATGTCATAAAATGGAAAAAAAAAAAAAAAAATACTGTGTGCAATCTCTTGCTGACGAATTAAAACCCTTAAATGGAAACTTTCCCATGTATGAGGACTGTGAAGGATTTGGCAGAAAGAATGGTGCTAAAAATTAAAGCAGCCAGAGACCAGATTAAATTTGTTGATGACAGTCATTTCCTGAGATGGTTACAGGCAAAAGTCTGATAATGCTTATCTGAAATTCACAGTTTTGATGAGGCTTCTGCTTGTACCAGGAGAAAAATGGAAACACTTAAATAGCAATGTATCTAAGGAAGGTCTGCTTGGGTATGCAGAAGGGAGTAGGCATTTCTTGCTGCAAGTTAGATTGTGAATTATTATAAACCCTTTGTTTCAACAGCAGGAAAAATTAAAGTCTAAGTGTGTCTTGTAAAGTGAAACCAAGGGCATTTCAACCCATAGAAAGTTTTAATGTTTCAAAAGCAAAGGAAGGGAAGAAAAAAAAAAAAGAAGAAGAAAAAAAGAAGGAAATGGAGATATATTTATGAACAACAGTAAAAAATGTGGGGGCTTTATTCATACATTTAATGGGAAAAAGAATCAGCCATCTCAATGTATTATGGAATTCTCAAACCCAGAGGTAATAACACATCAAGCAGAACAGGCCCTGGTGTTACTCTGATGTGAAGTATATCTGTACACATGCCATGTTACAGGAATAACCCAGCTAAACCCTGAAAAAGAACTCAATTTGTCTGATTTCTATACGCATCTGTGTGGTTCCTATAGCAGAGTCTTACACCATCAGCCCGTGGCTCCTCTGTAAGAACGCGGCAGTGGAAAGTTTAGCATAAATATTTAAAAAAACACTTGTCTAGGAGGTCACTTGGGCTGAAGCTTTAAATAATGAGGATTAATCAACTCCACTAGTTTTAAGGTGTTTTTCATAGGTGAGGAGTTAAGTAAGGTGTTCAGCCAGAATCAATGTCACAGAAAAAAAAAAAAAAAAGTCAAAGAAAACCCAAAGACAGAAAGAGATAGGTAAGACAGATGTTATATCCAGGAGCAAGTCAAGGCCATGGAGACATTAAATGAAAGAGAGCTAACAGAAATTGCACTGAGAAGAAAAACTGTTTTGCACACATGATACAAATAGACAGTGGAATTCATCGTCGGGGAACCAAAGATTTAGGCACAGTTTATAAAAATTATAAGCCGTTATAGCTAATGTATCTTCTGTAAGGTGTTTTTATATGACTGTCAAAAAATATTAAACTTCTATGACGGAAATGAGCAGGAAGGGTATTTAAGTGTATTTTTTATAGAAAGAGCAATGCCTGACCTAGAGACAATAAACATAGAAGGTCTATGAAAACAAGCAAACAAACAAACCCAATCACAAAAAAAATTCTCATCTTTGTCCACAAAGGGGATTTTTGTAGTTTTTTCTAAGTGGTCTATTTTGAATCTTGCCAGGCTAATTGTGTTTCTGATCCAGGAAGGAAAAACTTGTGTTTGGTACGTTTAGGACAATATGAGAAGAAGTGTGAAGAATCAAAAAGAAAAAGAAAAAGAAAAGAAGAAGAAGAGAGAAGAAGAAAAGAAGAAGAAGAAGAAGAGGAAGAAGAAGAAGAAGAAGAAGAGGAAGAAGAAGAAAAAGAGGAAAAAGAAGAAGAAATGAGGAAGTAATAATTTTGAAATGAAAACGCACAATTGGTTAAACCTTTTGCGTAACAGACACCTCTTTTTTGTACTTGCATTTTATACATGAGATTACTCACACAGGGATTTAACTAGAAACAATATCTTTTATTAAAATCAATATAAATAAAAATATGTCCCTCTGCCCTCCAGCATGTTTACAGATGCATTTATTTACTTTACAATATTCTATTTAATTAAAGATCTGCTGTTATAGGAATAAAACTTTCTGAGATGTTTATATCTCCAAGATAAAATTGGACAGGTTTGCAGTGACACAATTGACACCCAAACCCATAGTCTGTACATATGATTGTGCAGAAGTTGGATATGAACAGTTGTGTTATCAGTAAACAGGCGCTTACAGACTCAGCATTCAGTAAATTTTAATATCTCAGGCAGCTGTATCTCAGTAGTTTTCTCCCTATGGAAACAGGTTTTTTTTTTTTTTTTTTTTTTTTCTTTGATTTCTTTCTTTTTATTTTATTTTATTTTATTATTTTGTTTGGTTTTTTGTTTTTTTTGTTTGTTTTTTTAGACAGCCCTAATTCTTATTCTGTGAAACTTAGGCAGAAGGACAAGAGAAAAACTCGAATGTTGACATGAGCTTTGTCTTCTTTGTCCCTCCAGACAAAACACAAGTAGGCAAATGGAATGAGTAAAACTTTGCCAGATCTCCCAAAGTTTGGATTTTTGAGCTTTGCTCGAGGACTGCCTTTGGCTCAGGAGTTAACCTGTCCATGGCAAAGAGCTTCCCCCACAACCCAGTGGCCATCCACTGCTCTGCAATTCCGATAAATCTGCATTAGCATTCCCTGCCAGATCACTCCAGACCAGGAGCTCACATACCCTTCATTTATATGGAATGTTCCATCTTTTCTATGAATTTATTCCCGATTGCTGATCAGTTATGATTTTCTCTGGATGAAAGATGTTTTTCCTCTTGAAACTTTGTAATTATATTTTGAAACAAAAATTGTTTCTTTGGGACATTTTTGGTTACAGAAGGTATGAAGAACATAGGGTTTTAGTTCTGT
Organism: Malurus cyaneus samueli; assembly: GCA_009741485.1. Taxonomy (NCBI): domain Eukaryota; kingdom Metazoa; phylum Chordata; class Aves; order Passeriformes; family Maluridae; genus Malurus; species Malurus cyaneus. The sequence continues at coordinate 595,434 of VKON01000252.1, read as the reverse complement.
TAAAAATAACCTCAACAGTTATGCCTATAGGCATTCTTTGGAAAAAAAAAAAAAAATAAAAAAGTTCTTATTCATTCTTTCTATGAATTGGTAATTCATCTTTTCAATTCTCTTTCTGAGATATTGATATCAAGATTAAAATTCAAGATCTGAAACACAAAACATATATAATCATTGTCCATTTAATATCAAATGCCCCTGATGCATAGTCCAATATTATACAACATTCAGGTTTATTTTCCTTATAATCTCTCTGGAAGCAATGGGGTTAGGACATAATTTTTTTTTACCTCCCCAATCTAGATAAAGTTTCATTTTCTGAAAATTTAAAAAGAAAAATTTTAAAAGAAAAAATAAAAATTAAAAGAAAAAGAGGTGAATCAAGATATCTTAATTTAAAAAGACAGGGTAAAACAGTTTGTAAAATGCTTAAAACAAAATTAAAAAACCAACAACACAATAAAATACAACAACATAGCAAACAATACAAAGAAAATCAAAAAAATGACAAAGCCAATGAAACAAAAAAAAAAACAAAAACAAAAAAAACACAAAAACAAAAAAAAACCCAACCACTGGTAATTATAATATTTTCCAAAATACATTTATTTTCAATTATTATATTATATTATGTATTTTAACAAATGTGTTGCAAAACATGCGTTTGTCCAGAAGATTTTCCAGAGGAATGTAAATGGTTAGTTTAGTTTTCTCCACATGTTTTCCTCTGTACATCAGAAAAACCACCACTAACAAATTAATTTGGAAGCTCAATCTTCTTTCCAAAAAAGTTCAATGGAGATAAATTCCCTTTTAATTTTTTTTTTTATTTTTTAACTTCTGATTGTTTTGTTTTTTTTTTCTGGGAAAGGGAAACCGAAAAACAAAACAAAACAAAGTTGCGAACAAAATATTTGGCAAATTGTTCTACTCTTCACACAAGAAAGGGAAAAATTACAGAAGAAAGCATATTTATATCTCAGAATGTGAAATAATTTGTTCTTTTTGCTTCTCCTGTATCTGGATATACAGAGAATTCAATAATTTCAGAAGGAAAATACCATCTTTATTTCAGGATGGAGACAAACACTCCTCTGCAGTTTCTTTGTGCAACAACAGCCTGTTTTTATGAGCAGGGTATTCAAGCAAATCCATGGATCTGTGAGCAAATGCAAGAACTTTACATTTCTTTAAAATCCAGTTGACTTCATTGCATCACAATATTTTCAGCCTCTTTATTTGCTGCTATTTATGAATGGAGCTCAACTGCCAAGTGATCAGACAAATACATATGAATGAAATAACAGCAATCAGTGTTAGTGCTAAAATAAATATTTGCATCAGGTTCTGGTGGGCAAGGGCTATAAAAATTAAATTACAGCTAAAATTTTATTTTCCACTCAGGTTTTCAATTTAGGGGCCATTACGACAATAGATTCACTAACGTTAATAACATCAACAAATTTTGTTAAAGTTAATGGTACCGCACAGTGATGACACAATGATTGAAACAGCCCTCTTGCTAACGATGATGAATTAAGTTAGAATAGCAGTAGAGTTCACTGACAGCAAAGTGATAAAAATAAAAATAAAAATATATAATAAAATGAAAATTAAGCTTCTGAAAGGGGTCTTGGTCCAACACTCATTAAACCTCATTATACATACTACTTCATTAATACATACTGTTCCCACTTTCCTGGAAATAAGTACAAAAGTATTTTCTTCTCACTTTTTACTGATTTTTTTTTTTTTTTCCCCTCACAAAGGGATATACAGACAGGACATCTACATTTCCTATATTTTTAAATTATTGCCGGACTTTGGAAAATATTCAGATATTTTTTTCTCAGTTCTATGTTTTTCAAAAGTTATTGATGAGCACATTGAGTTCAGCTTTGATAACACTGTTTTCTTATACTGAAAAATATTTGTTAAATATAAATGCTTGCAATATGTAATTATTATAAGTTAAAAAATAATATCTACGCTATAGCCAAAGCAGTTGTCATATTCTGCTCTCTCTCTCAGTTTTCAAATGCAATTTTTGTTGAACCTTTATTTTTCCCGTTTTTTTTTTTTACTTCCTCTCTTTTAATTCAAAGTTTGTCTGCTACAATATGATACTTTCAATTTTCATTTCTCTAGTGATTTTAAATAACAAAATATTATAGGAAAAAAAAGTAGAATGAAAACAGATTTAGGAATTTAATTACTTTCTGGACACAGAAGAGATTTTGAACAATAAGTATAAAGATACTGGTTCAAGTTGGGTTTGCTACTTTAACATTTTTCTAAAATTCAAAAAATTGAAAAAAATCCAGAAATAATAAAGATAAGGAAAAGAGACAGAAAATCACAGATAAAAGGAAGCTACAACTTTATCCATTTTTTTTTTATATGTTGCATTTAAAATTATTTAAAAGGAAGCAAAACACTAAAATAATAATATCTTGGGGCTTTTTTCCCCTTTCTGTTAAGTTTCAAATGAAGATTATAATTTGTTTCGAATAAAATGTGTTTTAGAAACATAAGACTGGAATTTAACAGCTATATCGTGTGCTCCAATGGTAACAAGAGAACATAGGTGAGTTCATAAATTCTGAAGAGTTCTTGGGGAGAAACAGTGGAGTTCTGCATATGTTCTGCCCACTTGGGGAAACGTGGGCAGAGATTTTTGCTTTTGAGTATGGTGGGATAAGAAGGGAAAGAGTTAAAACAATTATTAACACCTCATGTGTTACATCTGGTAATGAGTAACAAAGATGCACTGAAATTTCTTTATATTTCTTCACATTGTAAGTTCATACCTTATTTGCTGCTCTTTAAAAATCCTCTTTCAAATCTCTCTGGTGTTCAAGGGCATCAGTTACTGACCTGATATGATATAACTTCATTTGCTTGTTATTTTTCACAGAAGAATTAGCATGTGGTGTTTGATTTGCTTTTCTTTTTGTTCCCCCCAAAATTCCACCTATGTAATTTATATTCTTCTCACATTACTCAATATGATTTTCTCTGGTTCTTTTTCTGTTCTACACTGCAATATTCTAAAATATTGTTGAAGGGAAAGGGGCATAGTTAATTCTATAAGCAATGCTGACTGGTCATTGAAAATTATTACACATGCAAAATTTTAATTTTATTTATGTATTTTGATGAGCCTGATTTCTTTCCCCTGTCAAGCTACCTCTGTGGCTTTTCTGTACCACTACAAAGCACAGGTTTGCAGATATGTTTTCATCTGCATTAACAACAATTTCCTCGTTTAACAGGATTTCTTTGCTAATAAAGAAATTATTAGCATAAGCATTATTAGCATTAGCCATTGAATTAATGGCTTTTAATTTCTCAATTGCATATGTCTTTATATTATTTTTGTCTCTCTTTTTTTCTTTTTTTTTTTTTTTTTTTTTTTTTTTTTCTGGATAGTGCGGTTAAAAAAGTATGGAAAGGTATGGAGAATCAATAGCACATCTATATAAGTAATAATCGTCCAGTGTTCAGAAGTTTTAACGGGCTTTGATCTGTTAGTGGGTTGCAGCCTCATTTGGGGGATTGACAGCAAAATATAATCCTTCTCTTGATTTACACAGCTGATACAATAGAAGACCAGAGCTCATATAATACCTGATTCCCAAAGCTCCCAATCTTATGGATAATTGTTGCCCAGAGGGGAAATTTCTCCCAGGCTACATCAGCAAATGGTAGGTTTATATCACAAAACATGAGGATTTATGCTCCAAATCTATTCATAGCACTATCAGACTCGAAAAACTTCATTTGAGGAGCAGAGTTAATGTGCAGTTAGCAGTTTTACTGTATCTCACCTATTTGTCAGAATTAGTGAGATCTCCTAAAAATATAGTGAGACTGTAGACAAGCAGGCATTCAACCCTCTCGAACCCGAGCAGAGGAGGAATTTTAACATACAGTATTATGACTGTATCTGGTGCTTACTTCCATATCCTCAGAAGATCTATCTGTCCATTGCTGCTCATCCTAAGTGTAGGATCGATAGATAATTCAAAAATATAGTGAGAAGAAAAAAACCACCATAACTTTATTTCCCTTTCTGTTGAAATGAGGGTTGCGAAAAGATGACTTATTCAGAGGAATGATGGTAGAAAAAAGGGTGAGATGCTAAGATTATCACGGGTGCAGGCATTTCTTATTCCTGTGTGGGGTCCATGGGGGATACACCAGTTCAGGCTGAGTAAGAGGAGCAGTTGGGATGTGTTTATGAGCTGGTCCCAAATGCTGCTTTGCATGTCCATCAGCCCTTGGATTAGATGTGGCAGTGACTCCAGAGAGTGGTCAGGTGCCCTGGTCTGGCAGTGACTCTGTCAAAGGTTAATTACACAAGAGTAATTTCTGCTGCATTCAGCAGCACAAAAAACAAAGTGTCTGTTCTGGACCAGCCATTTGTACCATCTGTAGAATCCATGTGGAGGCACAGCCAATTCATCCCACCCCTAAAAAAACGAATGGGGTGACTGATCCTTTCAGGGGCTTGCTTTATGCCTTTCCTACAGGGTGAGAAGGTGAGAACAGATGAGTCACTTTTAGTTAATGAAACTTAAATGAGATGATTCTTGCACATCAAATATGTTCTGTTGTGCTAATTGGCTGCATCTATTTGCTTACATACCAAGTATTTCCAGATTCCTGTTGCAGTCAGCAACACAACTTGTAAAGTGCTACCTAACAGAATTGGAAGTACAGGAGTCTAACCTCTGATGAACACAACAGCTTTAAGCTTAATCTTCCTTGTTATCTGCCTTTGACAATAGCAAAGCCAATCTGATTTTGTTCACTTTCTTCATTTCACCCCTGCTGGGGATGGCACCCAGCCATCTGTGATGCTACTGAGCTGGAAGGCAACCAATTCAAGGCTAACTGAGCAAGATGGATCTGGTAAGAAACCACCACAGAAGGATTTTTGTCACCTTTTGACTTTTCTGACCTCGCCATCTCTAATTTCACTATGCAACATAGAAGGGAAGAAATCTTGTTAAAATAAGATGAGAGGTAACATCAGGTCTGTGTGGAAAGACTGCATTGCTTGCATGACATTG
>VKON01000252.1:570117-583451 GCA_009741485.1 Malurus cyaneus samueli | reverse complement strand
AGAGATAGGAAGAATAAAATAACGAAAACAATATGTTTTTTTTTGTCTCTGAAATGGCACAGTTTATCCTTCTTAAGTTAGAGAAATAACATGGTGAGCTGTTACACTTATAATTAGGTAATCATTGAATGTGTAAGTCATTTATAATATCCCAGTTGTGCTGTACTTCTTAATTGTTAAACACAAGAACGGAAACAGTGACTTTAAGGTTTTGTGTTTAACATACAGATTGAAAATTTAGAGTAGGGGAGGGTTTATTGAGTACTCATTCTGCCAGACCTTTTCAATGACCTTGAACCAGTCACTTCATCTTTTGAGCCTCCACTTCCATCCTTCTTTCCACCCTAAAAGAAGGGAATAACTGCAAAAGGAAGGAATTAAGAGGATAAATTTGTGCAGGCATGTAGACTGTGTGCAGACTTTAGCACTGAGGACTGTGGAGTGACGGCTCAGAGAGAAATAAAAAACATTCAATATCACAGGTATAGTCAACTGATGTTTCTACAGCACAGGGAGAAGATTCTAATGACTTCCCTGTCTTTCAGGCCATGTACAGACTTTTCCTTCATTAGCAGCACGTTTTTTTTGATTTGGTTTTGTTTTGTTTAAAAATTGTACAGCTACAATTCTTAGGGTGGGTCTAATTTTGCTTGGATAAAGTTGCATCTCCTTGTGATTGCACAGTTAAGGTCATGTAAACCATGTGCCATCAGGAGAAGATATTTCCACAGTGCAGCATTTCCTTGTTAGGATCTGTGAGAGGCACATGTTGTGTTCAAGGCCAAGTTTAATAAGGCTTGGAACAGCCTGTTCTTATGGAAATTTCTGCTGCCCATGGCAGGAAGGTTGGAACATGATGATCTTTAAAGTCCCTTCCAATCCAGACCATTCTATGATTCTGAGATCTGTAAAATATAGCATTGTTGTTGTTGGGTATAATTGGGTTTTGATTCAGTTGTTTGTTTTTGATTTATTTTTTTTTCCAAAAAAACTACCAAAGCCCTGCTGTCTGAGATCAAAAGGTGTTACATGAACTGTCATGAGATGTATAAACACTGAAGAAAACAACACTCCCACCACTCCCCACCCCTGATGAAAATACAAGAAAGAGCTGGGGGTTTTTAGCAGATTTCTGATCCTTCTGTTTGACATAAAAATACCACAATAAGAACCTCTCTCAGGATATCTCAGCATTTTCTTTGCTGCCCTGACCAGAACCAAGGGATGCCATAGAAAACACTTTAAAGTGTTTGTTCAAAGTTGGCTGCTTCAGAACACAAACAGGGTGCACGGAGAAGTGATGCTCTTGTATACTTCCTGCCTAAATATTGGTAAAAATCACGTTGGAAATGGCTGACTTTGCTAATGTTTCTATTTCTTGTTTCACATGACTGTGGTTTGCAGCAGACAGAGGAGGCAGCAGGACTAGCAGGACTAGCAGCCACGAGGGGTAGTTAACTCACAAAAGAGGAAATAATTTTGAGAATTTCCCTTGCATATTGCAAGTTTTTAATTCCCTCGCTTTCCTTTTGGAAAGACCTCAGCTCCATGGTATTTTGTTTGTGGCTGAGGGTGTCTAGCACTAGTAACAAATCCATTTTTCCTGGACTTTGTGAGGGTTATAGCTTTGGAAAGCAAGTCACACCAGCTGGGTTATCTCTCTGCCTGTACCTTGCATTGTTCAGGGTGCTGTCAGGGGGAAGATATTTATGGATCTCCGACTTTTTGTCACTCCTAGTTTCCTCACCAAGCAGCATCTTGCTGATTTATTTAGCAGGTCTGGCACCGGAACACCACAAAAACTCTACAAAGGAGACAATGCTGATGGCCCTAACACTGAGTGTCCTAAATGGAATGCTGGGTCTCATGGCACAGCAGCACAGGGAGCTTCCAAAAGCCGAGGGGCTGGCAGCATAAAGACATGGTGAAGCAGGTTGTGGAAGAGCAATTTTGTGTCTGGCTCTGTATGAGGGCTCTGTTCCTCAGCAAATGCCTGAGAGATGCCACAGATTCCTGTTAAATAGCAACTGTAGGAAAGCCCAAATCTGTAACCCATGTCAAATAGGCCAGAACCTATGCATATGCCTGACTTTTAAGTTTATCCAGTCAACAAAACACTGAACAATGCACTGCAAAACAATGAAGCAGGAGAGGGGATTTGCAGAGATAGGGGTGCTCTTTACTGAACTGAGGTGTCAGACATTGCCTGTGCTCTTTGCTAAGGTTTAGAAAGCCAGTTCCTCTGTTCTTTTGAGACAATCCTTTCCTGGAGGTGAAACTGAGCGCCACTGTATTGATGTCAAGTGTGAGATGTGCTCCCCTCACTGAACATGCCACACAGCTCTAAATTAGGTCTGCATAAGCATAGGAATAACTGCATGACTTCATTAGTTATGCAGATTAATCACTGGCTCACCCTAGCAGGCTTCTGTAGGGGACTTCATAACTCACCTGTTCATAAAACAGGAAGAAAAAAATTCCAATGGACACTTCTAGATGTCCTTTGTCAGAAGGAATCCACTTTTTATGGGATACTCCACCTGAATATCATTTGGTGCATCCAGTGTCAATTCTCATTGTCATGTTATTTTTTATACCAGGTTCAGAGATTGTTGTAGGTACTGTCTAAAACCACCACAAGTCCTCAGAAATGACAGTATATTGTTTCATGCAGCTGTAACTATAAAGAAATATAAGAAGAAATATAAAAAATGCTTTCTCAGAAGGAAGTGACTGTTTTACACTGTCAAAATAGCTAAGGCAGTATTAACTGTCTAGAAAAGAAGAAGCAGGTTCTCAGGATATGGAACACTGAATTTTAACAACATATTTCTGTGGGGCCTTGGGTAAGTAAATATATTTGACTGCCTCTCTGTCTGCTAAAGAATTAAACACTAATTTTCATGAAGGACTGGGAGACCCAGGCCAGGTACTTCCCAGTACTTCCCCCTCAGCCTTCACACAAAGAATATGTCAGGGAAATACTACTACTACTACTACTACTACTACTACTACTACTACTGATAATAATAATAATAATAGTAAAAGAATCATGTCTCTTCTTTCCTCTGGATAGAGGACTTTACTGTTTAGTTCAAAGTATCATTATGCTGAATACCCCCAGGCAAGGCTTTCATAAAATATGTGCAGGTGTAGAACTTGCAGTGGTAGAAACCGTGTCTGAACGTGCTCCAAATTGCATTGTAATTAAATTTGGTTCCAGGAGCCTGGCGCTGCAGAGCACCAGCACTCTCAGTGCCACCCACCAAAGCCAGCAAACATCTACTCACTTTTTGACTTACCTAGCTGCCATTCCACTCTCAGGTGTATTTTACCGAGGAAACAATCTGCCAACAGCTCAGCAGTTTCAGCGCTGAAGGTGTCATAATTTGCCACTCACAATGGAGACAAAGAATCCTCAGATCGTTACGAGTACAATAAGAGCCCTACTACACCATGGAGCCAGGATCATTCTGAAGGAGAGAAAAATAAATACTTAAAAGAAGACAGTGTTCAGTCTTTTTTATCTTTCCCTATGCCCTAGCCAGCAGTAACCTTCGGAGCATAAAAAATATCCAAACGCTTGGACACCCCAAAATTCCTGATTGATGAGTACACATGCAGAGGGAATGGCTTAGATTTTAGGAATTGCTCACAATATTTGTTCATTTTAAATAGTAGTAAAATTGTTTCTGCTTTTCTGGAGGCCAAACAGAAAGGGGTATATGCTGGAGTAAACCCAGATATTTAGGAAGCAGCTATGATAACATATTTCTGCTTGTTTTGTTTTGTTTGTATTCACTGAACATGAAAAATACAGACAAGTGTTTCTCTCTGAAAGATCTGAGAACCTGAGGTTTAAAAATGTTTTGATGAAAAATTTCTAAGCAGATGAAGAGGCTATCACTCTTAGTAACATATTTAATACTTTCACATCTCTCTCCTAAAAAGATATTTTGTTTCCAATCTGTAGCAAGGTATGCATTGGAGAATGAAACGTTATGCATGGTGTATATAAAAAATGAAATAGCATGTCATATTTAATACATATTGAAGCTTCAATGCAAATAGCACTAAGTGCACCTACATGGCTAACATCAAACAGTCAAAAGACAGGCTGAAGCACTGGCATGTAATATCTATATTATTTAATTTTGGTCGTGCTATGGCACAGGTTTGGCTTATGATGAGTGCACTGTCCCAGTCATTCCCTAAAAAAAAAAAAAAAAACTAAAAAAAAAATGGCAAAAGGCAAAAAGTAATGTTTCCAGGTGGCATCATGAGACACGCCACCCTGTTTTAGGATGGGCACAGAAAGGGAAGGATGTTTAGAGGTGAGTACTCAAATTGAAGCAGTTGATCCATTCTAATATGTAATTGCCATAGGGGCAATAATTTTAAGTCCAGCCATGCCATGAAATGCCAAGAATCGTGCTTGTTCCAGGGATGAGGCAGCAATTGTCAGGAGGCAATGGACAATGCATCAGTGCTGGTGTGAGCCTGAGATCCCACACATGCACGAGGTCAGGTGTTATCAAGACTGTCCTTCCCTAGACTGTCACAGCTGGGGTGTCACTATGGGTCTGTGTGTTACCTGACCTGATCTGACCTCACAGAACCCCTTCACTCCCCTGTTCTTATTCCCTGTACAGTTCTGCCAATCCTCCTCAGGACCCCTGCAGTAACTTGCACTTGTGCTTGCAATCCTTTTGTTGAACCACTGCACAACATCTTGCAGATAGTCCTCTTTCCTGCTGATTTGTTCAATTAGTGTAACCCCAAACCTTTAGTGCAGTTTAACATTGGCTTATTTCAGAAGGACGTGCTGGCTGACTGCAGGAGAAAGTTCCATTTAAATGAACATATTTGACTCTGTAGCCTTTTGCATTAGTACAACCAATTTGTGCTCAAATGACACTTGAAATTAAACCATAATATTTTTTAAGGAGGTTATCAACAGGAGTACAAATATCAGCATTGGGTCCTGGATAGGACTCTGAACAGCCCTGTGAGCTGGGATCAATGTTCAGGACAGGACTGATCTGGAGAATGCTCAATTAGAGAAAAAAAATCAGACTTAATCATAAACGAACTTGGGAAAATTCATAAAAGAAGTTAATATTTCTACATCAGTAAAGTGGCAAATTTCAGTCTCCATAGGGTGTCTCTGAGCCAAAACTCTCCAAGGACTCTGAAGGAAAATCACTACAAGTCAAAAGCAGAGTTTAAAATTAGAAGTTACATCCTAACTCCTTACCCTCCATGACTTTGAGCCTCTGATCCTCTGTATAGTGATGGTCAAACACTGGGACAGAATCCTTGGAGATGTAGTGGACAAAGTGTGGACAAAGTCCTTGAGAGCATGCTTTGGTCCACCCTGAAATGGTCAATGAGGTGGTTAGTGGTTAATTTTAGTCCCCTTCCAGCTGAAATTTCTATTCTATTCTATTCTATTCTATTCTATTCTATTCTATTCTATTCTATTCTATTCTATTCATTTCTATTCCTATTCCATTCCATTCCATTCTCCAATAATAGCACCATAACAGTTCATACTTTCTTAGAGTACACTAAGTGCCTGTACTTGCAGTTCTCACAAGTTTTCCCTGATCCTCTCTGATATTGCTTTTCACTCCCAGCTCCAAAAGGAGACCACAACTCCTTTCTGATTGTTTCTTCTGTTGTTACTGTTAACATTTGTTTTCGTCAAACAATATCAAGGAATGTCTAGAAAATCAATGTTTAATAAGTTATAGTAATGTTTTCAATTTCCTGTCATCTGCTTAATGTACATGTGTACCCTGTCATTTCTCATCACTTTCTAAATCCATCTTGTTATCAGAAGGTATAACTTAATGTACAGCTAACTCTCTTCCTAGGTGCCTTAAAGCATACACTACTAGGGATGCTGTGCAGGGAGTCATTCTTTCTTTGCAGTGAAGGTGACAGAGGGAACAGCTTGGAGCTTCAGCACAAAACTTCAGCAAGGACTTTTACACTCGCTAACATCCTTAGGAAAAGAAAAAAAAGGTAATGTTTTTCAGAAGGAATTAATTATGTCTGCAGTGGTGTGATGGCTGTGTACTGGAAGAGTATTTGCCTTGCAAAAGTAGAGTCCTAAAGCTTATCAGAAAAGGCTCATAGCATTGTCTGAGGTTCTGACCTTTAACATTTATATATGAGGAACTGACCTTTAATATTAATTTCCATTACTTTGCTCCACCTTCTTCTCACGTGACATAACTGATTCACAGAAAAGAAAATCAAGAAATGAGGCTGTGATGTTTTACTTCAATGTTTCCTCTCCGCAAGCATGGTTTTGAGATGCTGCTCTGTGTGACTAGAGGAAAACAAACACAGAGGGTGAAAGATTGCATTACTCTGATGTAATTACCTAACTCCATTCAAACTCCTCAGCTTGTGAATTTATTTTAAACCTAGAGGGAACACAATTCTGCCACATACCAGCCAGCATTTTCAGCGCTGAAGGTGTCATAATTTGCCACTCACAATGGAGACAAAGATTCCTCAGATCGTTACGAGTACAATAAGAGCCTACTACAGCCATTAGGAGCCAGGAACACTTCTGAATTGGAGAGAAAAAAATAAAGATATTAAAATAAGACCAAGTGTTCAGGTGCTTTGTCTCTTCTTTTCCCTATGCCCTAGCCAGGCAGTAACCTTCGGGAGCATAAAAAATATCCAAAGCTTTGGACACCCCAAAATTCTGATGATGAGTACACATGCAGAGGGAATGGCTTAGATTTTAGGAATTTGCTCACAATATTTGTTCATTTTAAAATAGTAGTAAATTGTTTCTGCTCGGTTTCTAGGAGGCAAAAAACAGAAAAGGGTATATACAGCGTGGAGTTAAAATCCCCAGAATTTAGGAAGACAGCTATGGATAACTACATATTTGTCTGCCTTTGTTGTTTGTGTTTTGTGTTACTAATATTCACGACACATATAAAGATAAATTAAATATACAAGGACAAGTGTTTCTTTCTCGAAAAGATCTGAGAACTCAGAGGTTTTAAAAAAATGTTTTGATGAAAAATTTCTAAGCAGATGAAGAGGCTACACTTCGCTGCCCATGGCAGGAAGGTTGGAACATGATGATCTTTAAAGTCCTTCCAATCCAGACCATTCTATGATTCTGAGATCTGATAAAATATAGCATTGTTGTTGTTGGGTATAATTGGGTTTTGATTCAGTTGTTTGTTTTTGATTTATTTTTTTTTCCAAAAAAACTACCAAAGCCCTGCTGTCTGAGATCAAAAGGTGTTACATGAACTGTCATGAGATGTATAAACACTGAAGAAAACAACACTCCCACACTCCCCACCCCTGATGAAAATACAAGAAAGAGCTGGGGGTTTTAGCAGATTTCTGATCCTTCTGTTTGACATAAAAATACCACAATAAGAACTCTCTCAGGATATCTCAGCATTTTCTTTGCTGCCCTGACAGAACCAAGGGATGCCATAGAAAACACTTTAAAGTGTTTGTTCAAAGTTGGCTGCTTCAGAACACAAACAGGGTGCACGGAGAAGTGATGCTCTTGTATACTTCCTGCCTAAATATTGGTAAAAATCACGTTGGAAATGGCTGACTTTGCTAATGTTTCTATTTCTTGTTTCACATGACTGTGGTTTGCAGCAGACAGAGGAGCAGCAGGACTAGCAGGACTAGCAGCCACGAGGGGTAGTTAACTCACAAAAGAGGAAATAATTTTGAGAATTTCCCTTGCATATTGCAAGTTTTTAATTCCTCGCTTTCCTTTTGGAAAGACCTCAGCTCCATGGTATTTTGTTGTGGCTGAGGGTGTCTAGCACTAGTAACAAATCCATTTTTCCTGGACTTGTGAGGGTTATAGCTTTGGAAAGCAAGTCACACCAGCTGGGTTATCTCTCTGCCTGTACCTTGCATTGTTCAGGGTGCTGTCAGGGGGAAGATATTTATGGATCTCCGACTTTTTGTCACTCCTAGTTTCCTCACCAAGCAGCATCTTGCTGATTTATTTAGCAGGTCTGGCACCGGAACACCACAAAAACTCTACAAAGGAGACAATGCTGATGGCCCTAACACTGAGTGTCCTAAATGGAATGCTGGGTCTCATGGCACAGCAGCACAGGGAGCTTCCAAACGAGGGGCTTGCAGCATAAAGACATGGTGAAGCAGTTGTGGAAAGCAATTTTGTGTTCTGGCTCTGTATGAGGGCTCTGTTCCTCAGCAAATGCCTGAGAGATGCCACAGATTCCTGTTAAATAACAACTGTAGGAAAGCCCAAATCTGTAACCCATGTCAAATAGGCCAGAACCTATGCATATGCCTGACATTTAAGTTTATCCAGTCAACAAAACACTGAACAATGCACTGCAAAACAATGAGCAGGAGAGGGGATTTGCAGAGATAGGGGTGCTCTTTACTGAACTGAGGTGTCAGACATTGCCTGTGCTCTTTGCTAAGGTTTAGAAGCCAGTTCCTCTGTTCTTTTGAGACAATCCTTTCCTGGAGGTGAAACTGAGCGCCACTGTATTGATGTCAAGTGTGAGATGTGCTCCCCTCACTGAACATGCCACACAGCTCTAAATTAGGTCTGCATAAGCATAGGAATAACTGCATGACTTCATTAGTTATGCAGATTAATCACTGGCTCACCCTAGCAGGCTTCTGTAGGGGACTTCATAACTCACCTGTTCATAAAACAGGAAGAAAAAAATTCCAATGGACACTTCTAGATGTCCTTTGTCAGAAGGAATCCACTTTTTATGGGATACTCCACCTGAATATCATTTGGTGCATCCAGTGTCAATTCTCATTGTCATGTTATTTTTTATACCAGGTTCAGAGATTGTTGTAGGTACTGTCTAAAACCACCACAAGTCCTCAGAAATGACAGTATATTGTTTCATGCAGCTGTAACTATAAAGAAATATAAGAAGAAATATAAAAAATGCTTTCTCAGAAGGAAGTGACTGTTTTACACTGTCAAAATAGCTAAGGCAGTATTAACTGTCTAGAAAAGAAGAAGCAGGTTCTCAGGATATGGAACACTGAATTTTAACAACATATTTCTGTGGGGCCTTGGGTAAGTAAATATATTTGACTGCCTCTCTGTCTGCTAAAGAATTAAACACTAATTTCATGAAGGACTGGGAGACCCAGGCCAGGTACTTCCCAGTACTTCCCACCCTTCACACAAAGAATATGTCAGGAAATACTACTACTACTACTACTACTACTCTACTACTTCTACTGTAATAATAATAATAATAGTAAAAAATCATGTCTCTTCTTTCCTCTGGATAGAGGACTTTACTGTTTAGTTCAAAGTATCATTATGCTGAATACCCCCAGGCAAGGCTTCATAAAATATGTGCAGGTGTAGAACTTGCAGTGGTAGAAACCGTGTCTGAACGTGCTCCAAATTGCATTGTAATTAAATTTGGTTCCAGGAGCCTGGCGCTGCAGAGCACCAGCACTCTCAGTGCCACCCACCAAAGCCAGCAAACATCTACTCACTTTTTGACTTACCTAGCTGCCATTCCACTCTCAGGTGTATTTTACCGAGGAAACAATCTGCCAACAGCTCAGCAGTTTCAGCGCTGAAGGTGTCATAATTTGCCACTCACAATGGAGACAAAGAATCCTCAGATCGTTACGAGTACAATAAGAGCCCTACTACACCATGGAGCCAGGATCATTCTGAAGGAGAGAAAAATAAATACTTAAAAGAAGACAGTGTTCAGTCTTTTTTATCTTTCCCTATGCCCTAGCCAGCAGTAACCTTCGGGAGCATAAAAAATATCCAAACGCTTGGACACCCCAAAATTCCTGATTGATGAGTACACATGCAGAGGGAATGGCTTAGATTTTAGGAATTGCTCACAATATTTGTTCATTTTAAAATAGTAGTAAAATTGTTTCTGCTTTTCTAGGAGGCAAAAACAGAAAAGGGGTATATGCTGGAGTAAAACCCCAGATATTTAGGAAGCAGCTATGATAACTACATATTTCTGCTTTGTTTTGTTTTGTTTGTATTCACTGACACATGAAAAAATACAGACAAGTGTTCTCTCTGAAAAGATCTGAGAACTCAGAGGTTTAAAAAAATGTTTTGATGAAAAATTTCTAAGCAGATGAAGAGGCTACACTTCGTAACATATTTAATACTTTCACATCTCCTTCCTAAAAAGATATTTTCTGTTCCAATCTGTATGCAGAGGTATGCATTGGAGGATGAACGTTACTGCATGGTGTATATAAAATAAATGAAATAGCATGTCATATTTAATACATATTTGAAGGCACTTCAAATGCAAATTCAGGCACTAGAGAGTGCACCTACATGGCACATCAACAGTCAAAAGACGGCTGAAGCACTGGCATGTAATATTATATTATTTATTTTGGTCGTGCTATGCACAGGTTTGGCTTATGATGAGTGCCTGTCAGTCATTCCCTAAAAAAAAAAAAAAAAAAAAAAAAATGGCAAAAGGCAAAAAGTAATGTTTCCAGGTGGCATCATGAGACACGCCACCCTGTTTTAGGATGGGCACAGAAAGGGAAGGATGTTTAGAGGTGAGTACTCAAATTGAAGCAGTTGATCCATTCTAATATGTAATTGCCATAGGGGCAATAATTTTAAGTCCAGCCATGCCATGAAATGCCAAGAATCGTGCTTGTTCCAGGGATGAGGCAGCAATTGTCAGGAGGCAATGGACAATGCATCAGTGCTGGTGTGAGCCTGAGATCCCACACATGCACGAGGTCAGGTGTTATCAAGACTGTCCTTCCCTAGACTGTCACAGCTGGGGTGTCACTATGGGTCTGTGTGTTACCTGACCTGATCTGACCTCACAGAACCCCTTCACTCCCCTGTTCTTATTCCCTGTACAGTTCTGCCAATCCTCCTCAGGACCCCTGCAGTAACTTGCACTTGTGCTTGCAATCCTTTTGTTGAACCACTGCACAACATCTTGCAGATAGTCCTCTTTCCTGCTGATTTGTTCAATTAGTGTAACCCCAAACCTTTAGTGCAGTTTAACATTGGCTTATTTCAGAAGGACGTGCTGGCTGACTGCAGGAGAAAGTTCCATTTAAATGAACATATTTGACTCTGTAGCCTTTTGCATTAGTACAACCAATTTGTGCTCAAATGACACTTGAAATTAAACCATAATATTTTTTAAGGAGGTTATCAACAGGAGTACAAATATCAGCATTGGGTCCTGGATAGGACTCTGAACAGCCCTGTGAGCTGGGATCAATGTTCAGGACAGGACTGATCTGGAGAATGCTCAATTAGAGAAAAAAAATCAGACTATAACATAACGAACTTGGGAAAATTCATAAAAGAAGTTAATATTTCTACATCAGTAAAGTGGCAAATTTCAGTCTCCATAGGGTGTCTCTGAGCCAAAACTCTCCAAGGACTCTGAAGGAAAATCACTACAAGTCAAAAGCAGAGTTTAAAATTAGAAGTTACATCCTAACTCCTTACCCTCCATGACTTTGAGCCTCTGATCCTCTGTATAGTGATGGTCAAACACTGGGACAGAATCCTTGGAGATGTAGTGGACAAAGTGTGGACAAAGTCCTTGAGAGCATGCTTTGGTCCACCCTGAAATGGTCAATGAGGTGGTTAGTGGTTAATTTTAGTCCCCTTCCAGCTGAAATTTCTATTCTATCTATTCTATTCTTATTCTATCTATTTCTATTTCTATTCTATTCTATTCTATTCTATTCATATTCTATTCTATTCTTATTCCTTTTCCTTCATTTCATTCTCCATAATAGCACCATAACAGTTTCATACTTTCTTAGAGTACACTAAGTGCCTGTACTTGCAGTTCTCACAAGTTTTCCCTGATCCTCTCTGATATTGCTTCTCACTCCCAGCTCCAAAAGGAGACCACAACTCCTTTCTGATTGTTTCTTCTGTTGTTACTGTTAACATTTGTTTTCGTCAAACAATATCAAGGAATGTCTAGAAAATCAATGTTTAATAAGTTATAGTAATGTTTTCAATTTCCTGTCATCTGCTTTAATGTACATGTGTACCCTGTCATTTCTCATCACTTTCTAAATCCATCTTGTTATCAGCAAGGTATAACTTAATGTACAGCTAACTCTTTCCTAGGTGACCTTAAAGCATACACTACTAGGGATGCTGTGCAGGGGAGTCATTCTTTCTTTGCAGTGAAGGTGACAGAGGGAACAGCTTGGAAGCTTCAGCACAAAACTTCAGCAAGGACTTTTACACTCGGCTACACATCCTTAGGAAAAGAAAAAAAAGGTAATGTTTAGTCAGAAGGAATTAATTATGTCTGCAGTGGTGTGATGGCTGTGTACTGGAAGAGTATTTGCCTTGCAAAAGTAGAGTCCTAAAGCTTAATCAGAAAAGGTCTCATAGCATTGTCTGAGGTTCTGACCTTTAACATTTATTATGAGGAACTGACCTTTAATATTAATTTCCATTACTTTGCTCCACCTTCTTCTCACGGTGACATAACTGATTCACAGAAAAGAAAATCAAGAAATGAGGCTGTGATGTTTTACTTCAATGTTTCCTCTCCGCAAGCATGGTTTTGAGATGCTGCTCTGTGTGACTAGAGGAAAACAAACACAGAGGGTGAAAGATTGCATTACTCTGATGTAAAGAGAAAGAAATAATGAGTTATCAGGAGGGAAAGAAAATTAAGAGAGATTTCTCTGTCCTGAGGAGATTGATCCAGCCATCTGTATGCATCCTAAGAGTTCATTTAGTCCTGTTTTGACATTGTATCCTGTCAATTCCCCCAGATCAAAATGAGTTTGCTCTGGAGAGCAACCCTAAAAATGGAGGGAGTGATGTAGGGCTTCAGATGTCCTGAACAAAAGTCCTTGGCTAGAGTCTCCATCGTTTGGATGTTTGATTGGCCAGTCACTGCAAGTCATTAAATCTCACCAGACCCAACAGCACGGCCTATAAAAAAGGATGGGGACACCTAAATGGTGGTGCTGGCACTCAGCCCATAGTCTTGTTTTTCCAGTGATTCTGCTAGGCACTTGTTACTCCTGGTCGTGCTTCCCTCCCATTCTTGTTCTTTTTAATGGCTTTAAATATAATTGCTGGAGCATGCAAATGTCTCCCTACCCAGATGTGTTAAAGTCTTAGGTCAGCCTTCTTGCATGCATAAAACTCTCCAGACCCAGATATAATGAAGACTTGGGAAATGGAAAAAAGCAGGGAAGTAGTGAATCTGGGAACAAGGGCCAACCCACTCATCCCAGTCCTGAAGACACCGAAAAGACTGTGAACTCCCACATAGATTTTTGCATTCAATTCA
>VKON01000252.1:525571-566218 GCA_009741485.1 Malurus cyaneus samueli | reverse complement strand
TTAGTATACCATGTGTTTCTTCTACTTGGTTTTTAATTGCCTTCCTTATTAGGATTTATCTTTCTGATATGGCAAAATATTATTTCAATAGATGCTGCAACGTTATGCAAAAGAAGTTGAAAAATTATTTCCCATAGAACATTATTAATGAATGTTTATGAGTTTCAATGCAAGCAATTTAAAGGACTCAGAAGATACCTTTCTTGAGACTCAATTCAACACATACATGTTGGTTTAAAATAAACTAAGCTTCATGTTTGGGTTTGGGTTTTTCTTTCTTCTTTTTTTTTTTTTTTTTTTCTTCCCCCACCCCCCCCCTCGCCCCCCCCCCCCCCCCCCCCCCCCCTTCCTCCTCTGGATATGTGAAACTGTTCTTCAAATGCTAACTATCTAACCAATTTTGTATTGAAGCATGAATGCATTTTAATTCACTATTCAAACTGTTGTAGCAATGAATATTTCTGCATCCCTAGCAATTATGTTTGAAGAGAGCTTTTCGCTGCTTTAAAAAAAAAAAAAAAATCTTCTACATCTTTATACAGTCTGATTAAAATCCAATTAATTACAAACACAATTAAACCTTTCTACCACAGTTTGCAGAAGAAGGTTGATGGAAGTAAAGTTGTCAATCAAAGATCCAATAGGGAGTAGTAACTTGTCATCTACGTAACTTCTAACCAGTAAAAATGTTAAGCAAAAATACTGCATTAACAGCGTGCTGCCGCATGCAAGTTTATTAGAAAATATCTCACTTCTTTGATTGTTGTTCTGCTTATCATCAGATCAATACAATTTTTTTTATATGGCACCTTTCTTGACAAAGTCATCCCAAGGCATTTCACAACAATAAATGTACATATAATAAAAAGGCAGTTAAAAATACAATAAAAGGAAATTAAGCATTAATGTACAATCCAATCCTATTGTGAAATCCGTGCTGCCAAAGAACAATTTGATGGCACCCAAACTTTTTAAAAATTCTTGTTTTATTGGCATTTTTAAATTTTATAAAACCAATAAAATGCCTAGCCATAACAAATAACAAACAGGGAATATACATAATATATATCAGAATTTCTCTCAGTCCAGACTGTCAATTGGCATAAATCAGCATTTCCTTGCTGGTTTCTATAAAGCTGTAACAAATAATGATTACTGGAGATTGAGTCCATCACATGTTGATTTAAACTTAAAACACAGAATACATTTCTTATCATATGTTTTTTTTTTTTTTTTTTTTTTGGTGATCTTTATTTTTTTGCTAAATCACTGAAAGTTCCCTGAGGGTACATATGAAACTTCTTCTCCAAAGGGCAAAAATAGGATAAAATTCCTTTTTTATCCAGGTTTTGAGTAGATGTGGCAGACAGCTAGACCACATAGGCACTCGTCAGTCCCTGTGTGGGAAAGGAAGAGAAATGGAAGGTAAAACCACGAAATTCATGGCTTGTGTTAAAGACAGTTTGCAGAAAAAACTAACATGTGCAAAAAAAAAAAAAAAAAAAAAAAAAGACCCAAACAAGGAACAAATTCATCTCTCCTTATGCAAGCAGGGGTTATCCATCCCCAAGGAGATGAGTTTCCATCACACACAATGGTTACCCGGAAAGACAAAATGCCCAAACCCCGAGCAGCCCCTTCTCCTCTTTCCTCCAGGTTTTAATGTTGAGCACGACACCATTTGAGATGGGACATCTCTTGGGTCAGTAGGGATCAGCTATCCCAGGTTTATCCTCTCTTTGGGCATCTCCAGTTGGGTCCCTGGCAGAGCAGAGTAAGAAACATCAACCCTTGGTGGGTGTGAGCACCACTCAGCAGCACCTGAAATATGAGTGTGTTGTCATCCAAGCCAGTTTTTCACCTCAAGACGTCTCAGGCTGGAATTTTGTCCACAATCATTGCCTCTGGCTTGCTTTTACACAAAAACTTCAGAGACAAATTCACCAAACTCCCTCCCTATCCCCACACTGCTCTCATTTTTTATGCTGTCCTCAAATTCGCTACTGCAATCTGTCCTCTGACATCTCTGAGATTGCTTACTCCCCGCACTTTTCCTTTTGTCTCTACTTCACCTGTCTGCCTCTTTGGTTAGGATGGGACTGCAGGATAAGCAAAATTAATAATTCAGGTCAACCACAGAAAACTGTAATTCCTGTCTTCTGCTTTGGGACTTTCAGGAGTAAATGTAAGATGCCCCTGTTCAGTGTGGAGAAGAACCTACAAGATTTAATGGCTTTAATGCAGTCGGATGCTCTTCCTACTGACAAGAAGCTGAGGCATAATTATGCATGTGCAGCAGGGCGAGATGGTCTAAGCTTGAGAAAATATGAAAATCGTAGCCTTAAAAACTGTTTAAAAAAAAACAAAACAAACAAAACAATAAAAAAAATAAAACCAACACCAAGAAACCCACAAAAAAACAAAACCAAAACCAAACAAAAAAGAAAAAAAAAATAAAAACCCAAAACCCCTCCAAAAAACCCCAACAAACAACCAAAAAAAAACAACAAAAAAAAAACAAAAAACAAAAAAAAAAAAAAAACCAAACACCCTCCCTCCCCCAACAGTTTTGAATGCCTTTTTTAGCACATTCAGTACTTATCCTGATTGAAGTCAAGTGTACCTTAGTGGTAAGCATGCCTCTGAATAGTTTCCCCGGTATTAAAGTTTGTAACCATATATTTGCTTTTCTTTTTTCCCCCTTAATGACTCGCCCAGGCCACTTGCTGTCCTATCTGACACCAACAGAAGCCGACAGCAAGATTTGCTCTATAAGATTTTAGTCTCCAGCATCTGATTTAGTCCTTGATACACCCTGTGCAGACAGTGGTGGAGAACAAGGTGAGATTTCTTTGTCTCAGAGAGATGTTTTAGGGTGAGGTGAAGCTTATCTTTATGAGTTCCGGTCTTTTTTTCCCCCAACTATAAAGGGAACCTATAAGACTATAAAGGGAATCTAGTGCAACTCACTTATATTTAGGTGTTTACGTTCAGTCAGTGTCTTCAGTTCCTACTGTGTAAAGGTGGGGATGAGTCACTAACCAAAGACAAAATGTTTATTTTTTTTTTTATCCAGACATTCCTCTGCTCCAACCCTGCCCCCCTCCCCCATGCTTTTTAAACAAAAAGATGTCGCTTTTCACCAGTGGCTAATTCAGATGTGAGGCAAAGCGAGTGACTGGGAAAAGTGTAATAATTACAGCACAATGTGATGATCCTCTGGTGTATTCCCTGAAGAAGTATGATCTCAGAGAATTTCTACTAGGCCCTCTTCAAGTAATTACTGTCAATTCATGCTTATCTGCCAGCTCTCTCTCCAGGTTTTCTTTTCCTTGCCTTCCCTACTGAAGATACTGGTTCTGACAAAAGGAGCCATTTGTCAAGGAGATGGCATGCCAACTTTTCCCTCCCATTCTTTGCTGAAATTATGCAGGAGATTACAGCCCAGCCTGAACCAATATGTACCTTATCACCCAAATAATGGAGCACATAATAATCAATGTCAAGTGGACACTGGTGGCAGCAGATACAGCTATGCCATTCTCACAGCTGCCTCTGGACATCTTCATTTTCACCGTGGGAAATCTCAGAGGGCTTTCAAACAGATCACCAAGGCTGATTCAGCAATTGTAAATTCTGTAGCTGTTACAGTCCTAGAAGAGGCTTTTGAAAATGGATTCTTCTGCACAGGGGCCATACTGGAAGGAAGGAGCCTCTTCAAGGAATATCTCAAAAGATTAATGTTGCCTATATGTAAAAGAGGGAACTTTTTTTGTGCTTCCACAGTGATTACCCTTGACTTGGCCTAGCTTGGAGTGAAATTACAGCCTAAGCCTTGTTTACTCTCCCAGGGTTTGACTTATATTTTTTGTATAAGCTTAGTCTAGGCAACAGCAAATTAAAATTCTCTAATTAATAAATACAGATGTATTCCTCCTCTAACCACTACATGATTTAAGTTCTTGAATGGAAAATAGAAATGCTCCAGACCTCCTGAAAAGGCAGAAAAAGGGACTACTACTTAGAAGGTTTAGCCATCTAGTCCTGCAAATTGTAAATTTACGCAAAAAAGGAAAAATCATCTGGTGTGTTCATGTACTTTTGAAAAAATTGAAAAGCTTGTGCAACAACAATTTATTTGGACCAAAATTCCCACCCTCATTTCTTGGACTGCAGAGCAAACATGAAACTCTTAAATTTTCTGATGGTCAGCACAATCTGAGACTCTCAACATGAATTCTGTTGCTCTGCAATTTCTGATTTCTGTGTGGGCACACGCTGAGGACCAAGTGAACTTGAGAACTCATCTGCACCATTTTGGTAACCCTGCAACCATGGTGATGCAGAATGTGAGGCTGGATGCAGGGTTGGGATGTCCTGCTATCAGATCAGCTCCTCACACCTTCTCGTGCCACTGGACAGGGTTGCACTCTGGCAACTCCATTGCCATTGTTCAGGATATTGCTTCCCTTTCCTAAAGTGCAACATTCACTTTCTCTTGTCAGGTCAGTCTTCCCCACACAGGGGAAACAAAGTCAATGGAAAAGAAGAAATATGTAGTGTGGAATTTTCCCCTTTTTAATGGTTTAAACATAAATTTTAGTGAGGGGTAAAACAAGAATGAAATAGGAGAAGGGTAGAACACTCTACCTTGAAAATTTGAAGAGGATGCTTTAGCTTTATGAGATGCGAGCATTCGCCTCAGGATTTGGGCTTATTATGAGCTTGATTTAGCTGTCAACAAATTGATCCAAAACAACTGTCTTCCCCATACCAGTTCCTTCAAGCCATGTAGTCTCTCTGGAGGATAGGTCCTTTTCCTTTTGTGTGTTGTGGTTTGCTTTCTTCCCCCGCCCTCCTCATTTTACCCCCAGCACTGTCAGTAGTTCCCTCAATAACTTACTTGCTGCCACATTTTTTAATTTCCAAATATTTTGGTGGCTGAAGAAATTCAGCAATGCCCTCTGAGGACTTGCACAAACATGTCACTTCTTCGCAAAACATCCCCTGATTTTGTCAGTTGCATGAGCTAATGCCAGCGAAACTCCAATGCTTTGGAAGAAAATCCAGGGGCACCTTGAGGGGTTTATTTTTTATTTTTTTTGTAAAGTTCAAGATGATTAATTATATGGGACTCAAGATATGTAAAAGTTATCCAAGTTTTCACCATTAATCACATAAATGAACAGAAAATAATTAGTTCGTAGTGACTTTCTGGCTTATTATAATCAGCCCAACTCAAATCGACTTAGCCCAGAGAGCCAAATATAGCAAGGAAAAAAGCTCGAGGCATTTTTTCGCTATGTGTTGCCTGTTATCACACAGGTGAGGTTTCTGTTCAAATGATGTGCCTTATTAAGGCAGGCAGAACCCATTTAAACAATGTATCAGAAATGCAGACAAGCTGAAGAAAAATACATGTATAAAGGGTATATTTTTCTTGAAATTTATTGATGGCTAAGCCTGCTAAAACTTTAGAAAATGTGTTTTCTAAACCATTGACATTATGTTTTTCTAGTAATACAATTGGGTTTTTTTTTTAATTTTTAATTTTGCAGTCATTCTTTCTCCCCTCTTACTTTCTTTATAATGGACTTGAAGAATGGCAATTATTCCCTTTAATTTTACTGGCTTAAACCATGTGCTTATTAGAATAAATGTTATCATTACCCTTTTTATTTATGATTAGTAATTTTTATATTTGATTGCCAAATGCTTTTACTGTAGGCTTAAAGTCTTGAATATTACATGTGATTGAACAATAATAAAATGGAAAGACTTGGATATGATTCTTTCTTTCTCTTTCCTAATAAATACAACTTTAATTCTTAGGGATCTATTGTAAAGGTAGTAACCCCACATTATGTTTACAATTGTTTTTTTTTTCTGTCATCTCTGTCAAATTAAAACCTCATGACCTTTGGCATTTTCATTGTTTGCGTGAGATCATAAAATTACAGAAACACTGAATCATTAAGGCTGGAAAACACTTCTGAGATTATCGAGTTAAACCATTCCCCACCTGCCTGCTCTTACTAAACCATGTCCCAAGTGCCACATCTGCACATATTTTAAATGTCTCCAGTGATGGTGACTCACCATTGCCCTGGGCAACTGTGCCTGGGTTTGGTCACCCTTTTGATGAAGAATTTTTCCTGAATTCCAATCTAACTCCCCTGGCCCAGTTTGAGTCCATTCCCTCTCCTCCTGTTCCCTGGAGCAGAGCCCGACCCTTCAGTTTCCCCCTCCTGTCAGGGAGTTGTGCAGAGCCACAAGGTCCCCCCGAGCCTTCCAAGATCCCTCAGCGGCTCCTCACAGGATGTGAGGGTGCCCCAGACCCTTCCCAAGGTCTGTTCCCTTCTCTGGATGTTCTCCAGCCCCTCAATGTCTTTCCTGCAGTGAGGGGCCCAAAACGGAACATGGGATTCAAGGTGGTCAGGACCTGCTGGTAAATGATGTGAAATGGCTCAGAGCCCTCCTGCCAGCTGCCCCATCCCCCTGGAGCAGATCCCATCTGGACCCACAGACACACACACACACACATCCAAGGGTGGGATCAGGACAATTCCCATTTCACGTGGGCTTCACTGGGACTCTACTCTGCTTCCCATCTTTATTTTCCAGCTCAGGGTGCTGGAGAACTTCTCTGGCTATTAAGGACTGAGGAAAAGAAAGCATGAGCACCTCAGCCTTTTCTTTTTTATTATGTTTACACCCTCATCCAGCAAAGGATGGAGGATTATCAAATTGTACCATAGTTTGTATCTTAAATTTTGGAAATCTCAGTTTCATCAGAAAGAGAGACAGACATCCTGTCTGGTGAGTTTCACAGCCAGCACGCTCAAGCAAGCAAAGTGATAAATTTGTGAATACACAGAAAGTTCTCAGTATCACATGTCAATAGAATTGTGATGTTGAGTCAGAAGATGCATAATTGGGTAAAAACTCAGACAGAATCCCAGAACCTTCTGTGGCATCAATAATGGACAAGCAAGGCTCAAGAGATGCTGCTTCTGGTAATTTTTACCCTGTAATTTCTCACTGGTGATCAGACACCATTTCCTCTGTTTGAATTACTATTTTAGAGTTTAAAAAAAAAAAAAAAAAAAAAAAAAAACCAGAAAAAAATCCTCTGTTTTGAAGCTCCCTGGACTACAACACACAAACTATGACAATTTAAATAAAATTTTCTCTGAGGACATAGTCAAGCAAGATGAAATCTGGTCACAGTCATTTTTTTAAGCTAAAGAAAGGAAGTCAGTGCTTGCAGGCTCTAGCCTCACAGGATAACACTGTGGTGAAGGAAGAGAGGGGGTCGGAAGCTATCCTCATAAAATTTGCAAATATGAATTCAACTATGCAAACCATTATTACACAAACAAACCTGTCAGTAGAATTAGATAACTCAGCCTCTGTAAAGCTATCTACCTCTGTTTAAAAAGTTAATATTTTTTCCTTTTTTTTCCTTTTTTTTTCTTTTTTTCCGTGTATTCCCCTGCCATGTAGAAGAGTTGTAAGTTGTTTCAGCATGGAGTTTAAAATAAAAAGCAAGGAGATACCTGAAGACAATGAAATGGACTAGGTAGCACCTATGCAAGACCAAGAAAGCTGAAGACAGAATATTCAGTGATATTTTCATCCTAGAGTTCAAATGCTTTCATTAAAGATAGTTCTCATTATTTTAAATCATCACTGTTAGATATACAAATGCCCAGTTTAACTATGATCGTCCAGGAAATGCAAAAATGTAGTTTGGATCCCTTTTTATTTGGATGAGTTTTTCCCATTTCAAAGAGCTGGACACAGATCCCTGAACAAAGGAGAACAAATACACAATTACCCCAGGAGCTGGACACAACAGCCAAGTTACAGAACATAAGAGCTCACAGGATAGGAACTCTCACTGACTTTGTGTTCATGTGCAGGAAATATCGTAAGAGATCATCCAGACATACCTGCTTTTAAGTTTTTTTGGTCTTCCAATGGTTACAGAATCATATTGAAACCAATTTTTTTTTTTTTCTTAAAAACAGGAAGTGTAATCATTTCTGATTACACTTCTGAAACCTATAACTTAGTTCATGTTCACTCCTCAGAATATGCTGTGACATCTCAAAACTTTTTAACTCTCTGAGTAGGGGATCAGACTGAAAATACAGGATGAATTAAGATTTTGTTTCTGATACAACCCTGGAACTTTTGCTTTGCCTTTTTCCCTTCTGCTTTTGCACCTCTCTTTTGTGTGTTCAAACTAAAGTCTTCTTGGCAATGCCATCTCGTCTGATATAGCCATCGCTCAAAAAAATAAAAATAATATAAAAAATGAACACACAAAAATAAAACATACATACATAGAAAGTATAGTGAGAAAAAAAAAGATATAGAATACTGCTATTAAATAATCACAGCACAGGAGCATGTGAGCCTTTCACTATGTACTGCCAATCGTTATAAATAAATAATAACAGAGTGCTCTTTGGATTGTCATCCTCTAAATTTTATTAGAATAGAATTCTAATCATGTTGAGCATCTATTTCCTGCGTTCTGCTTGTAAAACGTGCGTAAAAGCTCAAAGCAGTGCCATGTCTGCCATTGCTTAATCACACCGTCTTAGTCTCCGAGACTTATTTGCAAAATTCAGCAGATCCAGCCCACCTTTGTCATCAGACTCAAATATACAAATGCTATTAACATACAATTAGATATTTATTGATTCATATGTACAGAATAGTCAAAATTTAATTGGAAACTATCACTTTATAGTCAACATATTAAAAAGGAAGAACCCCAATTTAAAATGACTCGAGATTGCAAAAAGTAGCATTCACTAAAACCTCTCAGGAGTTTCTTGCTGCCATAAGATATTAGACATAAAGTAAATCGACATCTGATACCTGCCGTTTGCGTAGTTTTTGCTACGTATATTCAGGCATTACGCTTGAGTACTAGTGGACTGGGGGAAGATCTTTGCACGAGCCTGCTGATTTTTTTGTGTGGCTTCAGCTAAATATGACATCACTATTTTGCTTCGTAGATATTTGGCATCTCGTTTTCTCGTTCGACAGCACATATACAAGTTCAAATAGTACCTACCTCTTTCTGTCATGTTTTGACTGGGGTGAATGTGTTTTAGATACTAGGGAAACTATAATATCGAGTAGCAACTGACAATACATTGTGGAGTTCACGAGCAGCAAACTACACTCCAAACACTCGCAGGCTCGCAGCTGCGCTTTTACAGCTCTTCTATTGTTGGCTGTGACTGTTGATTATTTGTTAGAGATATATACATGTGGCTAACGAATGTCAGCCTTGACTAGCTCATATTGTATTGTAGGTATGAGGTAAATATGGATGAAACAGTCTAAGTCTCCCTGTGACAGCGGCACAGCAATGGAGAGTAGGACTACGGTCCAGCTGATATACAGCTGGAGGAAAGGAATGTTGGACGACAATTTGTATTTGTAATTTTCTTGATATATTTTTCTATTTGTAGATCAAATGCAAAAGACACCTAATGTTGTACTTTTGCATTTCTTTACCATGCAAAGTCTCACTCTTTGAGATGTTTAGCACACTATACGTACCAACTGCTTAAGAAGTAATTCACTCCAGTACTGTCAGAGGCTACTCTGCAATAGATCATTTTCTGAGAGAAATTATCTCGTATTTAGTGGGGGTAAAGTGTAATCCATATCAAAGATTTTGCTAAGCATATTTGCTATCCAGAAACAGAACAGTTCCCAATGGCAAAAATAAAGAAAGTAGCATGAATTAAAGATTTCGCAATTCATCTGTATTATTTGAGGTATAGGATTTCATTATCAGAGCTATCATTCTATGAAAGAAATCAATGAAAATAAATCGCTTTATCAAGCAACTTCTCTCATTTCTATCGTTATTATCAGAATTGCTTCCCTCTGATATTTACACTGCTCTCCTCAAGGAAAATCCACTATATGGCAATATAGCTAGCAAGATGAGAGAGATTAAAAAACCATGGCAAATATGGCTTTGTTTTCTATCTGTACTTTTTTGTACTCTAAAGCCTCAGGTGACACCTCTTAATATTTACTTAGTCTCGAAGTGGCCTTTCAAATGGTGCCTCTGATCAATTAATAGTGCATACTGAGAGACTTTGCAAGGCAGCAACTTCAACCAAATCAATACACATGCAAATACGTTCCAGTGTGACTTGTTTCTTTTGTGTCAGAAAGAAATGATAGGAAGCTATGGCCTGTAGAAACAACGTCAACACCGGAAATGTATGAGAATTCTGGAGTGCATAAGATGGTCTGAACAGCATCATGGTTCGCCTCGTTTGAGACATTATTTGAATACCAGCCATAAATCTTATTGTTCATCTCAAGCCTGGTATTGTGACTGAAGTAATCTGGCTCTGTATCTCTTCCTATCCCCTTTTTGTAATGCACGCCTCTATAATATTGTCTTCAGCAAGTGGCTGAGATGTTGAATAATATGCTACTGTGGTTACCAGGGGCCTGCTCCAGAGGAAAGCAACCTGAATTGTAGGGTAACTTCAAATGCAAACCCGAATAAGGATTAACACCTCATCAATTGGGGATCACAACCTGCTCGTTTCGTCTGATCCTGTATAAAGTTTTTTGCTGCTTCAAGTGAGACATGGCAGTTGTCCTAAATTTTGACACAGCGCAATATTATTTTTACATTTTTACTTTGGAAGGCGTCACCCAGCAACTACATGACTGAGGAATCTGCAATTCCTAATCAGAGGCAACAGCTCTCTCAATTAACCTAAGCGAAAACTGGATATGTGAAATTTTTTTATACAAAAAAATATCGTATACTTCTTAGTGTGAAAGAAAAAGAGATCAAAATCTACCGATATTGGTGCAATGTTTAGTCACGAACAAGGATCCTAGTCATACACTTTTGGTGTTTGCCTCGTCTGCAAGATCAGTCACAGGCCTTTTCTCAAGAAATATTTCTCTCAATGATGTTTTATTGTCAACATTGGTGATTGACTCTTTTTGTGTGTTTTTTATCCTTATTTTTTTTGTCATAACATTATTAGATTAGCTGGGTTTTATCGTTCAGAAGGATTTAAAAGACACACAAACAGTCATGAAAGAAAATAGGAAAGAGGCAGGCGCGGCAAAGACCGGACACAAAAAAAGCCAGGAGTTGACCTTTGGTGACTTGAGCTGGCTTCTGCTGAGGTCTGAATTAGCGTCAGAATAACATGAGCAAGTTCCATGCCACTCAGGAGAGATGAGTGAGTGTCACAACGGGAGTGGAATCATCATATCTCTGTTACTCAATATTCTGTGATAACTGGTTCAGGACATATAAGCAGGAAGGCTGCTGCCTTAATCTTTGGAAGAGAATGATATACTTAGGCAGAACATTACCGTGAAGAAAGGATGTTGGCTCTTGTTCGGTAGTACTTCCGCCCAGTTAGTTACACAGATGAACAAATAGAACGATATGCTTGCATGGATTCGATTATGCAATGTTTACTTCTAATAGAGAGTCTGACCTACTAGCAGATTAGAATCAAACCATGAGTTTATGGTATTTAAATATAGCATACTGACATATGAATCAAGACACCGCGCTGCCAAAAATGTTCATACTTTTAGTTCCACGTTTCCTCGATTTAGCCATTAAGGTTGAAATTATGAAAGGGGCATCACCTCCGTAAATGGTTAAGTTATGTAGGAGTGGTACTGCCTGCTGGTCTTTTTTCCTTGAGCCATGAGGGACAAGCAACCTTGCTGTTGTGCTCTCTCAATGCATGACACAGGTGGTGCCACCACGCCGTCTTCTGGCTGCGTAGGTGGAGCCTATGCGACATTAGCTGGCTGCCGCACCCTGCAGTGCTGGGCTTCATGTGCTCCCTGCGCTTGCAGCTGCCTCGCAACTCACTTCCGAGGAGTTCCTGCTCCAAGAGGCTGAGGCAGCAAAGGATAAGAAAAGGCACGGAAAGGTATTCTATCATATCATCACATCGTGGCTATAAGTTGATGACCAGAGGAGAAAACACGAATGAGTTGAAGTGACAGTCCAAAGGTGCCATAAAGCTGGAGTTACCTGTTCACTGAAGTTCACCACACGATTAATCTCCAGTACTCAGAGATCTTTACCCATAGAGCCTTTTAGATCTCACACAAATCTTTAAAGTGACTGTCCTTCCACAGTTTCGTTTCTTTCACTACTACCTTAAACCCATGCTCAGTTTTTCCTGCCATTGACTTGCTTCGATATAACTTCAAGAACTTCAGTAACTGAGGCTATTAAAGGGAAAAACACAACGAAGTCCAAACATGCTGCCCCCTGCTTGGACTGCTGTTTGTCTGTGCTTCTTGACTGAGGTGCACTGTTTGTCTAATTTACTACTATATTATTAATTCATGTATATTAGAACGTCATTCACTGGATATCGTTTTACAATAATGAACCTAAACTGACTAACAGTCTGAGGCTGCTGATGTGATTCTGTAGAATGATATAGCATTCTGTAGAGTTATATTAGATCTCGTATAGAAGCTGTTGAAGTTAATACGTTCTGGTGATATTTGGTGTTTATATTCACTCAAATCAGAATTATCCACGACCACCTGCCAGGGACCCATGCCCCTGACCAGAAGCCATCGTAGACGCACCTGTTGCATAGGGCTTCACTGCGTAGAACCCAAATATACTTGAGTCTGCTATCAGGCTGCATGTATTGCTTCAGTGGTTCTTGTCCTCGCTTCCTGCATGTCGAATTACAGCTCTCTGTTCAGTTACAGGATGGAAGATGTGATAATTAACTTGACTTGATATTATAAAAGCGGATTAGAGCCAGCGCATACCATCCCAGCAAATCCATCATATCAAGTTGAACAAACCACGGATCGCATACTAAGCAGTTATGACGATATCTTCAGGCTCCTTCCTCATGAGAATGTGCAGGTAAATAGGGATTGTTGACTCCAGATCAAGCTTATCCCTTGCATGGTCTGAGCCTGCCAAGCAAAAAGAATGATAGTATATTAGTGCAGCTATCAAAGCTTAATGAAATTGGGTCCCTGGAAAGGGTCATTGCTACAGAAAGTGCCCAGATCTTGGAACTAAAAAGCCACGTGAAACAGAAAAGATAAGTTCTATATGGTGAATAATATTAGAGACCATCTTCATGTCTGTGTTAACAACCTGTTGGTCACGTGATAAACTAAAATGGATGACTACTTAAGACGAAAGTCCTGCAGATTATATCACTCTCTTTATTTTGTTGTGTTTAGTTATACCTGATGTAGTGCCATTTATCCATAATACCTCAAGAAAAAAATAAACTTAACCACTCATGAACGTTCAATCAGGCAGCAAAGAACTCTTTATTATTGTCTGCTAAGTTGGTCAGGATCACCAATCACCAAAACCAACTAAAAACAAAGCTTTAAGCTTTCAAATATAGTAGCGAGACAAGACAACGTGTGCAGAAAACATACATCTGCCACAAAGGTTATGATGACAACAGCTGCCAGTCAAGACTTCTCCATTGCATAGTCCAGTAAGACTTGAAACAAAAATTATATGCTAGATTTGGTTTTAAGTGTAGCTATATTCTCAGCACAGATGTCCTTTTACCATGGCACAACGGCTCAAAGTTGCATTCCTTTAATCATAAGGGACTGTAAAAACCTATCTCCTTGGAGTATACATTTGCAGTAGAAGACCTTTGGAGTCCATGATGTGAGCTGTGAAAGTCTTTAACGAATTCTATGACCTAAGTTGTTGGTCTGTTTACTTACTTACTTAGTAGATTGAGGTATTTAATTGCCCCATATAAGGCCACTGAGACAAGTTCTACTGGACACGTTCTCCTAGACTATACACATTGAAGTAATATCCTCCTTCGTGACAAAAGTATGTTAGAGTGCTCTTTACGTTTTGGCAGTGTGTTCAAGTATCCCATGAGAATGCAGTTGTGTGTTGGTCTCATCGAAAGACTGATAAGTCTAATATAGTTTTTTTAATTTTTTTACTTTTCCCTATGATACTGCGATTCTCGGCTTTACATCAATTTACATAATGCCAATCGACATCTAGTGCACCACTTTACCAACATGAAGAGTTTTATACGGACGAATAGGTGATAGATTGTGACATATCAATCCCTTTCATATTTTCCAGTCTACAGGCGAAGCGAAAAGTTCTGCATACACCCCTCTCTCCCAGGCTGGTGTTGAAGTTTGCCGCTTTCGTCTACAAGAAAGTCTTTTAAGAAAAATCAGCAAATGACATTTAACAACACAATATCCTTTATTCAGTAACAGTTTAAATTTTCTGAACATGATAAAATACAGATTTTAGTTAGAGTGACAACTCAAAGTAGATAAAATTTCAACACCTGCTGTTGTGCTTTGACACATTCGTCCCTCAGGTGTGGTGTGTCTCATTATGTTCAGCACCTCTCTCAGAACGCTTCAATAGAGTGGTCTTGTCAATACGGAAGTTCAAAAGCAGTGCTGAAATAAAGCTAACTACTGAGCTGACTAGTTCTGAGTATCTTTTTCTGTCGATTGAGAATGAAATGATTATTCATGAGGACTCTACTATTAGCTATGGAGGTGGCACTGATGGGTAGGTGTTAGGAATCTTAGTGCAAATTGTAGTTTATGACTCTAAGAAACCAGGAATTGGGGTTCCGCACAGGTTCTCATCTCCCTTACCCTGTCGGCAGTAGTACAAACCAGAATAACTTGATGTGAGACAAAATGCTACTTTCTCATCTGATTTGTCTGCTTAGATGCCGGCCTTCTGAAGTTACAGTTCAGCAGCCTGTTATTGATTCGCGTACAGCATCTATTCTGGGAGACACCAGCCCTTTTTAGGGCACTACATCATGGCCTTTGTCATGCATTTTGTATCTGACCGTCTGTCGAATTGTGTCTGTCTTGATGATAGAGCAGGTGAATTTGACATGGATATGTTTAATTATTGCCTAATTGTACAGCTAATACACTGTTGTAACTGGCCTTCTTCAAAAACTAAAATACGAATAATACACTCATAATCTTTGACTAGCTCCTGTGGTCTTTGCTTTGTTTAAATGCGTACATGAAACTAATATCTTGACATGAAATCAAAATTTGAGCTGAAACATGTGCTGGGACACAAGCTTGAATACAGTTTCAATAAAAGTAACCATTGGTCTGGTAGTCTCCACACTGGTTTAGAATTATAAGGCAAAGGCCACACAGGGTGTAGCACAGACAATGCATGTGAACTTCGAACATTTACTTGCTGTAGTATTTGGATGGTCGGTTGAAGAAGTTTCCAAATTTGGGAGAAATCATGTCTGCAAACATCAGGAAAATGGGAGGAGAAGGATTAGTGAGTTGATTGAAGATATTTGCCCTCCCTCAGCAAAGGACATAAGGAAAAGCAAAAAAATACTTTTGGAAGAGGACTGGTATTTCTAGGAGATAAAATGCAGGTACATGTAACAGCCCCATCAGCAAAATGAGGTTGGTGCAAGAGGTCTCGTTGTTCTAAGCAATGAGTTTGCATTCAAAAGAAGAGGAATAGCAGGTCTTATCTGCAGCACTTTGTTGTGAAGGGAACAGCAGCAGTCGATGCGAAATTGTATGAAATAGTATGTGGGAATTTTTAGCAAATTCTTTGGGGCATTTGCCCAAATTTAGTCACAGCTCAAAATCTTTTACTCCCGCCTTATTAGTTTAAAGCTGTGATGGAAACTCAAAGTGACAGCGCTGTCAACACACTGAGACATAATGCTGCAGAGCACTGTGCTTCCGGGCCAGCAAACAAAACTCAGCTTCCAAGTGAAAAGGCATCAAAATAGGGGGAAAAAGCAACTCTGTGCTGTGCATTATCACCATATAATGCTATAATGTAGAACTGCACACTTACTAAAGAAAGCAGGGGGCTGTGGTGCACGTGCAGGGAGATTCTGTTCATAATAGTGCCATAATCAGGAGTCTAATTTATTTATCTCTAAATTTTTATGATGGTGGAATTGACTGTCGGTAGTAGTAGCTACTAGTTTGAATGACTGTAAAGATGAATTTACTCTTTGATACGACAATATAAAACAAAGTGAGAACCATGAAGGAATGCAGTGTGTACTTCTTACACATTAAAGCAGGCAAGACAAGATGAAAAGGCTTTGAAATTATATTTAATACTGTAGCAGCTTTGTTCCTGCATCACAACTCCATTAAACTCAACAACTGAAAGGATACAAAGAAGCTGAGTCTCTTTATTTTCTGCTGAAATTCAGACTTCTCACACCTTCCAGGACACTTCTCAGGAAATAGTGTGTAGATTCACTTGTGGAGGAGCATCTTCAGCTGCTCTTCTTTGTGTGACAACTCAGGAGGAAACTGTAAAACCAATGAAGAGGGCTGTGGAAAATATCACATTTCCTCCTTCCACCTGCTCCAGTCAAGTCTCCACAGCAGTGTTGGTGGGAAGGAGCGTGGGGACCAGCAAAGAAACAACCCAGAACGAGCACAGCTCGGGTGACTTCATGCCAGTCATCCCAAATACCATGGGATTCAGACCTCACACAGGATGGAACATTCTGTTGAATGTTATGTTGAACATAACAACATTTCAGTTGTTAGAAAGTGGCCAAGATATCTAAGTGACACAAATATATAAGGATATAGTAATATTTATTCAAGAAAGTCTCCTGGCTTCTATAAAACTCTCTGCTGTCTTTTGAGGGCTTGTTAGCCTATGGTGCAAGACATGAGGCCTAGACTCAACTTGGAAATGGATTGGAACTTGAGATTTCAATTAATTTGAATAAAATCCAAATGTACTCACACTGGAAGCCACAAACCAGTTTTGCTCCTGCTCACACAAGCATGGACGCATGCAATCTTGACTGACAATTTGCTATCATGAAGTTTCCTTGTTACGGCCTTTAATACATGGACGTTTTTTACTACTGCAGATAATTACTGCATTTTTAATAATTGTGCAACAAGGACCTTTATAAAAGGCCAAGATACTGAACTGTCAAGAGATTGAAAAACCCCACAGAATAAACACCGAAGAGGAGAGGCACATTAAAGTCTTTAAGTCTAAATGGAAGCACTAATCTGGGTTTATTGGGAGAATTACAGCCAACGAATAAGTTGTCATACAGAGCACAACATATGCCAAATCCCTGATGTTAGAGCAGCATTATTCCGGAATACCTGCAGTCCCCTGGTGAGATGCCAGCAGGAAGAGGGGAGGATTCTGTTTACTTCCTGCACCATCTCCCTCAATGACATCAGGTAAGGCAATAAAACCCCACTGTTGACGTCACTGCATCTGCTACAAGCATCTTACAGCACGGTCAATAAAGTGATGTCAGCTTTTCCTGCCCTCCTTTTACAACAAATTCGTTACCCAACCAGTGGAGATTAAACTTTAGAGACCTGGTGATCAGTACATTCTGTAAAACCTAACTTATTCTACCTGTGAATAAAGGAAAACAAACAACCCCTCTTGAAAGCAAATAACACTCCAGTCCTACTGAGGGTGTGCTATGAAGGTTTTCTCCTAACTCCTTTGCTCCTCACTGGTAACAAAAGTGGAGAAAAATCTGCTGTGGTGTAGCTCATATATACAAAAATATGGACCAAATTTTATTTAAAAATAAATGTTCTTCTGTATGATTTCTGAAAGAAAACAACCAAAAAAACCATCTGAGTTTTCCAAAATTGAGCTACCTCTTTTGGCAGATGCAAAGACTAGATTGTTTTGAGAAAGTTGGTGATGAACAAGGCCCTGTAGAACATCAATAGCCTAATTGCTATGGTGTCTGGGATTATTTGCCAGAGTGCAAAATCACTCTTAGTGATTTTACATGACACAAGATTTTTGCTGGTAGTATGATGTTACACTTTTCCTGCCTCCATGTTTTATGTTCTTTATGTAATTTTCCACAACTGACTGGTCAAACATAAAGGAAGTGGCCTCGATACTGAACTGCACTGTGAAACCAAAGTATGAAAAAGTTGAATTTCAGCTCAGAGCTTTCTCTGTGCTCCTTTGTTCACAGCTCCAGCTGGCACTGTTGTTTGAGAAGCAAACCTTATTGCAAACACCAACACTTCCTTTATTCCAGAGCTTAACCCTGGCCTACAGATCTTCATGACAGACATCGAGGTAGCATCAATTAGCAGAGTTAAAGTATCCTTAGAATTTTTGGTTCACACAAATTGAGGATGTAATTGTACAATTTTTCAAGCAAGGTATCTGCAAATTACTGTAATGAGAGTCATGACTAAATAAGGTCACAGAGCCTCCAGCATCTCAATGGGAGCACTTAATGACAGATCAAGACTTGATTTTCACTGTTTTACTTAGATATTTTTAAGGGCATGAAAAACTGTTGTTCCTTATCTGACATCCCGATGTCTACAATAGTGATTAAATAAACATAATTTATCATTCCAGAAATTTCCAAAACCACACAAAATATAAAGCACTTCAAATGACTTCAGGGCTTTCACTGATTCCATCCTTGCACACCTTTTATATCATCTTCAAGGGCTGATCAATATTCTAGCATGGAATTCACCTCACTAAGGAACAAATGTCCAAAAATCTCATGTTTGAACTAACAGCCTGGTCTCCCTTTGCAGAAACTTTGCCAATTTCAAAAGGAATTGAGACACTGATCTGGCATTAGGAAGTAGGCCTACCCCTCGCTTTTGGCTGAGGAGGAAGATTAGCCTATCTCCAGCCTGGACTCAGGACTGGATTTTGAGGATGGTGTGGCTCGATTAATAAACCCCATTCATTCAATTTGGAATGATTCACAAAAGCATAACCGTTTTTCCTTTTCTTCTTGTCTCCCACGTTCAGCGCAAGATATGTTAGCACCTTTCAGTGCTTTAGAAGAAAATATGTCTTTGACACAAGAGAAGCAAAGCCTTTGAGCTTCTGTGCCACAGGAAGAGAGAAGCTGAGCTCAAAAACCCCGCTGATGTCCCCCGATCTGGCAGTAGCACAGTACTTGCTAGCTGATGTTAAGAAGTGGACTTCATCCCACATTAGAAAGGAGAAATAACTCCACACTGTGTGCTAAACTGACCTTTGGACGGACGCTGGGAACAGCAAAAGGCGGCAATCAACCAGCAATTGGTAAAGCTGGAAAATTTCTATTAGCAGGATATAAAACCAAGAAGTCTACTTGTATTACAAAAACAGAGTAATGCAACTTGTTCCAGGGGCACTATTTGTTCACACAGCTCACAGGACAATGAGGCCTTATTCCTCATTGTGGCATCATTGCTGTAATGAAAGTAAGAAATAAATGCAATAAAAACACCCCAAAAGGCAGAATAACGCCTGCCTTAAAACTCATAAGATTAATAAAGCAAGGATTGATTTCAGGAAAGGAAATTAACCTGCTGAAGCAAAATACAGTAATCCCTGACACAGAAAATTCTCCCTGAGATCCCCCTGGTAGTTTTGCTTGAGTGGGGAAGGTTGGGCTCAGGATGAGAGTGAATACTGACAGTCTGTGCTGTATAGCTGGCAAGGTTTAAACAAAAAACAACCATCTGTGGGGAGAAGGAGTGGAGGGAAAGAACAGCACTCTGGTTCCCTGGACAGCAGACCTGAATCCCAGCAGACAAAAAGCAGGAGATTGCAGAGTGTGAGAGGATTGCAGGTTACCTTCAGTTGTACCCTGCTGAAAAGGGCACGCATAGTAATCGTCCCTGTAATGGTGCCATCCATCCCAAAGCCTTCCAGTGCTCAGGACACCCATTTGGTGAATCCTCAGCAGCTTCTGGTGCTGCCTCAGCTGGGACAGCAGCACCACTCTAAGGAAGCAGCAGCTCGAACGAGCAGAGCTTCAGGAGGTTTAGCAAAGGCCACAGCAAGAAAAGTCTTCCTGGGCTTTGCCACCTGAGCTCTGAAGGTGATTACAGTTGCACTGCAGAGCTGAGAGCCCACATTCCGTGTGAAAGCCCTTTCATCATGATTGCTAAGTGCTGCACGTAGTTCATCTCGCTCCTCAGTAAGGTTTACTGGCTCAGGCTCAGCGTTTTATTAACATTGCTCTGTGGCCTGCTGACTGGAGCAATATTGTGTCTGGACAGTTCAGCATGTGCCTGGCTCCATGAGCAGGAGCCTTTCTAAACGCCTAAATCACGTTAATTGTATTTTGGGTGCAAATATGCTGGTTTGGATCAATCTGTAAATAGATAGCTCAAGGTTACACGCTAAGCCAAAGCTGAGAATTGTCTTCCCCCTCTCCATGTCCAGCCCTAGGCTATACTCTGATCTGTTAGTAGGTTATGCATATTCATGTTTTCATAGCCTCAGGATCCAGGACCTTGTACAAGGCCTCAGACACAGACAAAAATCTTCTCTTGGTGGAAAGCAACACAAAGTGGTAGAGCAGAAAGGCAGACCATATGCTAAAGAGAGGATGGAGCCGAGGGAGGCTCCCAGACATCTCTCAAGGACCTCCAGTGAGCTTGAAAGCTGTTTCTTCTGCAGATCTTCTTGCCTGCAGACATGCTGTTTGCCCTTTGAAGGAGGAATTCTCCCTCCAGCACAGAAAGCCTGGTGGTGTGTGGGAGGTGTGACTTTCCCCTCCTCATGGCACTTTTGTTCCATCTGCAGTCCAGTGGGGCTGTACTCCCTCTGGACTATGAAACTGCCACTTTAGGATCTTGAAAAAGCTCTACTTCTACTCAAACCATCCCCCCAGAGCATGTGTTGAGGTACCAGGCACAAAGACTAAGCTCTATATACATGTAGCCACACAATCTTAATGTAATGGGCAGCCCAGTTATTTAATTGGATTTCCCTCTCTTCTCCTCTTCACAGACATTAACTCTCACCTTTCAATTTTTCATTCTAAGGTACAAAATCGAGCACAACACAGTGGATCCATTATCTGACCCCCTAACATAAATTTAATTCATTGAAACACCAGCTGCAGAGTACAGGTCCAATTCCCGAAAACAACACTGGAAACCTTAATGGAGGTGTCATTCGCCTCTACTATTATCATAATGATACAACCAGAGACATGTGTGCTTTAAAAAGTAAAGTTTGTATATTCCTATCCATAGTAATCCCATCTGCATACAGGCTTTAACATGCAAATAGAAAATTATTAATCAAACCTTTACAAAACAGTGAAAATGTTTATCGTTTTCATTCAATACCTTGCTTTGGCCAAAAAAACAAACAAACAAACAAACAAACAAAAAAAACCTAGAACCAAAACAAAACTAAAAAAAAAAACCCTTTTAGAACAGATATTTTTGATTTTGAAAACTTTCCAAACACATGTGCACAGAAACAAACTGGCCCCATGCACCTATGATAGTCAGAACTGAGTTTCCCAGTTTAATTTCTTCACCAAAAAGGAACATAAAATCCTAAATGTCTTCTGCAGAGCCTGACTGGATCTTCACAAAGCTTGTCAAGCCTTGGCACATAATACCCCTGCAGCCAGAGTTGACTAATTTGGACTCTGTATAATGAATCTTTCAAAGTAGGACTGGTTCTCCTCTGGATGAAGTTACGGATGTCACGATGATGTATGATGGAAACAATATCTTCAGTGAGTTTGCACCATTCTCATTAGAGGATTGCCAAAACCTGCAGACAACAGAGCCAACCCATAAACCAGCACCACCTCCACTGCTCTGATCCTACAAAGACTCTCTGGCAGCTCTCGTGCAGTGCAAGGCTCACACACAACAAATACCGAAGGAGGATGCTTTAAACCAGAATCAATCTGCTTTTCATCTTAGTGTCACAGTTTTTCCTGCAGATTATTCACACAATGGTCCAGCATTGTCACACTGAGCATAACTCACTCATCCTGAAGACTATAAAGTGAAACTGGGGAAAATCGACTGACAGTGATTCATGTAAGGAAACCAATGTATGTGATACAAATATACCTGAGGGGTATCAGTTGATTATCTTTGTTGACTTCACTTTCCTGTTCTGATTGAACAGCCCAGATAGACATTCTTTATACTCTTTTTTATTTTTTTTTCCCCACCATCTAAGACTGAACCAAATCCATTCAAAATCTGGTATATTTTATAAACTGAGGCATCATCACCAACAGCTGCATACTGCAATTCCACACAGGCTTATCCAAGCAAAATAAAACAGCCACACTCCTCCCTTGAAATAATTAGAGGAGTCCTAACCATAAAGAGTCAAAGGAAAAGTGATTTTGGATTGGGAGACACTGTAATTATTCAGAAACTGGGGGAAAAAAATAAATTGGCAGGCACAATTATTTTTGTTACAGAGAATTATTACTCTCTATAGAAACAAAATACATACAGAGTAGATTAAGGAAGTCCATTAATTGCTTTTATTTTATTTTAGGGATCAGAGGACTCAAGATCTAGGGAATTCTGTTTTCTCTGCTGATTGCTGACAACTCCCTAGGCCCCATGGATGTTGCTCACAGGGAGAACCAAAGTCTGTATTAAGTGCCTTGGACAACACATCCCATTTATGTCCTCCAGATAACAAAAAGACACGGCTTCGTAATTTTTTCCCTCTAAACATCATGATGTTGTGGCTGGAAAAGGGTGCTGACTGATGGAAGTGGAAAGAGTTAATTCTGATTCCTGAAGGAAATAGGTAGCTCTGTTTCTAGCACCAGAAGAGCGAAACAGTCTTTATTCTCTCTGTGACCCTGCACTGCCAGTAAGCCTTTCACAGGCACAGGTTATTACATGGCACTTGAGGAATGCAATAGCTCCCCTCCATTATTCTGATGAGGTTTTTTGTATTTTCCTTTTTTTCCCAGAGCACTGTGTCTTTCCCTGGGAATAAGTCACCAGGAGGGAGCTTTTTAATCTGTCACTCAGGGACTCATATAAGCAGGTACCTGTATAACAGGGTTTGTGGGATCTGGGGAAGATTGAGTTCTTCAGTCAAGACTTGAAGGTGTGACCTCCTGATTTAGAAGACAGAGTGCTACTTCTGGAGTTTACCACTTCCACCATCCTCCCCATCTGTTTTTGTCAAGCTCAAGAATTGTGCTGCCAGTGGAAAAGGCTGCAGTTCTTAATGAAATCAGAAGTGCTGGGAATTAAATCTGTGCTTTCTGAAAGATCATCAGCACTCTGTTTTAACCCCTTTTTATTTCCTCTTCTTTACAGATTCCATTTTATTCCCTGTTAAAAACTTTCAGACAAGGTATCTTTCAGGCTGGTTTTTCCATTGCAAGTTGTAGATCCCAGCACAGTGGTATGTGCTTTAAGCTGTTCTCACCAGCATAGAAGCATAATAATATTAATAATAATACTATTAACAATAATGAACTCAATAATGAACCCAAACAGCAGATTCACAATAAATCTTAGTATCAATAAATATTAAAAAGATGCTCATGATAATTTATTATTTCAGAGTAGGAGGAATTGAATGATAGGGAAGATAGCTGCCTGAAGCCACAGAGAGGAGAATTAGGAAAGACAGGAAGACAAATTTAATTGCCTGTCCTGTGTTCTGTCCACAAGAAAACATCTCTGACTCCTCAGTGTTGGGTGCAGTGGTGGTAGGAGCTGCATTCTCCTCATTAAAAAACAAACAAACAAAACCCAAAAAAACAGCAACGAAATGAAACAAACAAAAACAAAACAAAAAACCAAGCAGAAAAAAAAAAAAAAAAAAAAGAGAAGGGAAAAAGATACAAAGGAAAATAGAAGAAAATCGTCAAAAGACCAAACATCTTTGAAAAGATTTTTTAACTCCCTCAATGAGGAATTATACCAAATGCTTCAGGTTCTGCAGGCAGGTGTACTGTCATGGAAAGTGATGAGTACTGAGGCTATGGCTCTTTATATTCTCCATTCCAAAGTCTGAAGCCTTCAGTTTTCATGTTCTTGTTTCAGCTTGTATTGGTTTTTCATGACAAGATTTGGTAGTGTGGGGTTACAGGGGTGGTTGCTGTGAGAAGCTGATGGGAGGTTCTCCCTTGTCCAGCAGAACCAATTCCAGCTGGATCCAGGGTGGACCAGCCTGACAATGAGAGTGGTAACAACTCTGGGATAGCAGATACGAGAAAGAGGGGATTAATGGCTAAGGAAAACGGCAATTAGATATCAAGCAACGATTCATGA
Source organism: Malurus cyaneus samueli (assembly GCA_009741485.1). NCBI lineage: Eukaryota > Metazoa > Chordata > Aves > Passeriformes > Maluridae > Malurus > Malurus cyaneus. Next base: position 542,095 of record VKON01000252.1, on the reverse strand, counting down.
TCCACAAACATTTGTTTCTGCAGAAGTCAGGAACCAAGATCAAATAAAAAGAAGGAAAAAAAAAAAAAAAAAAAAAAGAAAGGAAAGGCTCTTGAATTATATTGGCAAGCATAAGAATCATAAATCTGGATCCTCACCTCTTATGAAGCTAAAGGCATAAAGCACAGGACAAAGGTTGTAACGCTCTCTGAAATGTTATGGGGTCCTGATACCTGCTTGCTTTCATGCAACTTGGCAAAGCAAGAGTAATTGAGTTGTTCAGGTTACAAAACAAGCAGTATAGCCAACACTGAGAAATCAATAACACTGTGCCTGAAAGCAAGTCCTCACTGTAGAGATAAATAACCACCGCAGTGACTCCGTGCAGGCTGGCAGGCAAACTGGGAGGGAGAGAAGCCAGCAGGGAGAGGCTGGGACCAGCCTTGTGGTCTCCCTGCTCCCCTGCAGAGTGGTCACCTTCTCCATTAACCACAGGCTCTCTGCCCAAATTAGGGGCGCAGATTTTCCCACACATGCAAAGCAGCTTCAGACCACATACAGATCAGATCCTCTTTGAGAGAAGGATCGGACATGTGCTGGGAAATTAGAATTATTTTTAGACGCTGAAGCATTGCCTCAGAGCTTTTATTGCTTATAATTTTATTGAAAGGTAATTTATGTTTGCTTTGGTGGTCTAGTGCCATTATTTTTTCAGTAGTCAGCAAAGTGAAAGAGGTTCCTTCTGAGGCCAGCAAGTCTAATAGGGCAGCTTCAGCAATCAGCTTCAGCTCTTCTGCATCTTTGCAGCTATCAGGAAAGCAAAAACACATATTTTGCTCAATTCCCAGCTTCTGCATTAATTACCTCCCCAATGCAGTACTAACTACATTTTCTAGTAATTTTCTTCCCCTGGATTTTTCAAGTAAAGTCTGTCAGTCCACAGGGCCATTGGGGAGTCTTGCGATTAGCTTAAAGGTACCACATCTCTACTCAAGTTAAAACACCTGCATAAATCATCCACCTGAAAATAAGTGAAGTGACAGCTGAGTACTCACTATTGTGTGACTGCCCACTTTCTGTTGAACCAAGATATCTTCTTCTAATCCTATTCCCTTGTTGTGTGGCCCAAAGCATTTCCACATGGCCACTGAGCAAAAAGATTGAAGAACTCACCAGCTGATGGTATCCTGATCCCCCCACCCAAAAAAGAGAAAAAGACAGAGTGGTTTTCCAGTGAACTCTTTTGCCTCACACTGACCATGCAAAGGGGTGCAGGGACCTTTAAACTGGTGATAAGGTGAATTGAGTGCCCTCACATCTCATGAGCTGCTGCTGTTTCTCTGAAGAATTGTTTATCATAAGGAGTTCTCAAAGCAGTTCTCAGCCGTGCTGCCTCCACTATCCCTGTGCTAAAAGACACCTGAGAGAAGACCCCACACAGAAAGTGTACACCGGGGAAATTTTAATGAACGTTCTAAACTCCTTATTACCTTGTTTATGCCACCCAAATGTTTTCAAGGATCCCAGAGCTGAGCTTTGGGATCACAACCATTGCATGGCTTAATTAACTGATGATGTACAATACACTGAAAACATAAAACAGAGTATCTCTAAATGCTAAAGGTTGTTATTGAACCCCCATATTGCTCCTAATGCAGTAATAACGGTACAAAGCCTAATCTTACTAGTAACAAGATCCAATTGTGTATCATTCCTCAAAGGATATTTATCTTCACAGCATGATTGCTGAGATAAAATGCTAAAGTTTAAAATATCAAAAGTACTTACTTCAGGGCATTGACAAGAAACAAAAATATAAACTTGACAGAAGAAAGAGCTTATGCATATAAATTAATGTAGCCTTTTAATTGAAATATATTCATAAATAGATTTTATAGCCAGAAATTATTTTTCAAGACGTTTCTTTTTTGTCTTTCTGTTAAAAATAATTTGTACCAAGCACCCCCCATATCTTTATAGAAATATATACACCACAAAAAAAAGAAAAAAAAGGAAAAAAAAAAAAAAAAAAAGAGAGAGAAAGAAAGCAGAGTGTTGCAATTTTAGCCATAATAGTAGACATAACAATTAGAACAGTTTGTACGAGGACAGGGAATAGGCTGGTCTGGAAGAAAAGCGCTAACAGCAGCACTGTTGACTCACTGTGTTGAGCACTGTTTCTTTTCCATCTGAAGGGGAGCAATGCCACACAGACAGCTGTTGTAGAATATGCAGCCACAAGGAGAACGTCTCTCCAGCAACGATAAGCCAGGCTGAGAGGCTAGGCTGTATTCTTTTATTTTCAGTTTTCTGTTTTGCAGAGGTTTTTTTTGGCCATGCAGTGTTCTCTTTCTCTCCTTAGCATGATGTGAATTTTAACTCCTCAGCGGCGCCATCTACCCAAAGGAAAATTTGCATGCTTTCTTTTTGTTCTGTTAAATCCCTTGCAAGCCAACTAACCAGGTTCTGGTGAATAGAAACTGAATCTGCCGGTGAGATAGGAAAGGCAATGTGAAGATCTGACTTCAGCATGCACAGACGATGACCAATGTGTTCTCTACATCTGCATTGAGATGACCTTGCTTCCTGTCTGTTTAACCAAGGCTTCCAGCATTACTGCAACTAAAAATGAGCAGAAAAATGGAGCTATTCCTGTAACCGTCATTTCCAACATGGACACTGCCTGCTTTATTTTCATCCAAACAGGTAGAAAATAAGGGGATTTAAGGAATATTTTTAAATATCCACCTGATGCTACTGGGTGAAACTGGCGATGGATGCAAATAAGTCAAGTGCACTTGGGAGTAGGTAATGGGTCAATCATTATACTGGCCATCACATCCCAGAAAGAGAGCTCAACCAGCCTGGTTTTCTAGGAATTAAGGGAGATAATACTCAGCAACACCTCTCGAGAAAATTAATTGAGAGCTTCTGCTTTATATCTGGCAACTCTCTCTCTTTTTTTTGTCAGAGGTGTTATTTAATCTAGCCACTGAGTCACATCTGCAATTTTAATTACAACGTTAGTGGTCTCTGTGTTGTTTCCTCTCCTGTGTAGCAGCCAAATGCCATCAGGCCCTTCAGAAGTGAGTGCAATGTTATTTTAAGTACACAACCACGGGGCCAAATTCTGAATTCAGTAATTATCCCTATAGTCCTGTGGACCTCAAGCAGACCCCTCAGAGTTTTCACTCATCCTCGCTGGTAACAGAATCTGGCTCAAGGGTATGAAGCCTTGTTATCAGTTGAGGCAGCCTATTGAGTTGCTTGGTGCTTAATTTGTTACCTTTTAGTGGTTACATGAAAATCTTTCAGTGAACTTTTTTCCTTTCTACCAAACAACTTTGTGCGAATCAATCTGCAGCACTAATAATGTCCCTTGGGAAATCCTACAGAATAGAAAAGGATTGAAACCTATAGGGGTTTATAGAATTAAATTGGATTCTATAGAATTACTCTAAATAGCTCCTTAATTTAATAAGGATGCTTCTCTTCTGTAGATTTTGCATCATATGATAATCTGAAGGGAGAATAATTTCCAGCAAACAGAATTGTTCAGATTGCTTTAAAAATCCTATAGAATTATTTCTCTCTCTTATTTTGCTATTTTTTTCCTTTGCACCAGTGGTTGAAATCGTAAATCTCAAAGCGTTTCACAAAGAAAGAGCACAGCTGTCTGGAGATCACCAGCCACCTAGTGCACTTCCTGCCTGGGAAATCAATCCAGGTAGTCCTGCACTCTGAAGTCACCTTTTCAAACAGGATGCTTGCAGCATTTGAAGCTGTTCCTTTCTGTTTTGGGAAAAGAATAACAAAAAGTCCCAAACCCCTTTTTCTCCCTCTCCCCAAATACCTAATCTACCCAGAAACCGGGGAGTGTGAGTCATTTTAAGCTGTTTCTTCAAACATGACTTCAGCTCAGTGGTGTGCCCTACAACCTGCAGAGATTTGGAGCCGATTAGGTTACAGTTGCAAAATGAATCTTTCTTTTTATGCATTCAGTTTATTTTATTTATTTTTAATATATATAAACTCTAAAATATCATTGAAGCATAGAGTGGTTAGAACAAGTGTGTTGCTAATTTTTTGTTGTTGATGTGCACTAGAACCTGCTAAAAATGTTTGCATTTTGATGTATGTGTTGCATTCAAACTGACACCTCCAGCTGCTATATATTTGGTGGCTAGTAATCTTTTCCATTATATTTTGAAGAACAAATTTTCTTCCTGTCTAAAATAAGCAACCAGCTACAAGGAAGCGATGGCTACACTGTGGTTTGCTGTTTGTTGCATGTTTAAAAATACTGGTGCTCTGTGAAGGCTGCAGGTAAACTGAAACACGGCTGCTTGTACTGCTAGAAATTATGAAATGAACCCTCATGTAGTGAATATCAGGATGCTGTTTTGACTTGAGTAGAATTAATTTGATTTACACCTATATGAGTTTATTTTTTTTTAAATTTATTTGCATCTATATTTTAATTTATATATATATTTATGTATGGTTGGTTTTTTTTTTTTGTTGTTTTTTTTTTTTTGTTTTTTTTTTTTCCTAGTTCTTATTTTCTGCTCCAGTGCATGATGCATTCAGAGGAGACAAAAGCCTGACAGGGAAGAGGGGTGGTAGTACAATGTGTATGTGCACTACTGTCCTGGGAGGAGAGGGAATTGCTCTCTTACATCTTACCCAGAGGGATTATCTGGTGTGAGAATGCACAGAACACATTCTGGCCTGAAATTTAGCCCTAGAATGGTTAAAGATCACTGTAGAGCTAAAGAGATGGTAGCAGTGATCCCAAATGTCAGCCAGGCTGTCTGGGTGATGTCACAGTGAGAGATATGGAAAAGAAAAAAAAACTGGACTGGAGAGGAAAGCTCTAAAAGAAATGTACTTCGGGAAATTTCTGTAAGAATTCTTATTAATGTTTGTAAACAAAAATAGGTGGGAAGTCTCACCTGCAAGTAGGCTGCCTGAACTCTCAATCTAAATTGATCAGGGCACATTTACTTCAAAAAGGGAATCTCAACTTGTGTACCTGGATATGTATCTTTATACATACAAATATGCTACACTGGCAGGGTTTTTTTGCCTGTGTGGTTTCAGGAAATTTCCTCTGAATGAGTTAAGCAGTTGTCATTTGTAAATCACAGTTTAGCACAAAATACTCCTACCACCAGCTTATCGAGCCATGGAGGGAGATGAGCCACAGTTCTGGCAAGCCTTTAGGGTTTTTTCTTTTTCTGTTTTCTCGGCTTTCAGGAGAGAGGAAAGAATGTATCAAATTCTGAGGATAGACAGTGCTCCCAGTGCATCGAACAGCTGACTGGGCAGTACTCTGGATTCGTTATATAAAAACAAGATTGTCACAATCAGGACAGCAGTCAACAGGGATAGAAAGGATAAATCTAACATCCATTAGAAAAAACTACAGAAACCTGGTTTTCAGCAACGATCTAATCCCATCGGTCCCAAATATTCCTGCCTATACCCTAAAAGTCTGCAGATAATGCAACGTCAATGTAATTAGAATGGGTCTAGGGTCATTTGCTTGGTGGCTGCTGGGCTGTACACCTGATGGCAACTGATCAGTCATCCTTCCTGGCAGAACATCCTTCTGGATAGGCTGTTCTGGGAGCCTATCCCCACTTCTCCTAAAAATGCTTTAGAAATGAAATACAAATTTTCATCTTCCCTAGTTAGTTTGAACTGGCTAAGGGCTCCAAATTTGGTAGGGAAAAGGCATTGAATCAAGCAGAACGATCATGATCACAAACATTTTGTTTCTGCGAGAAGTCAGGAACCAAGATCAAATAAAAAGAAGGAAAAAAAAAAAAAAAGAAAGGAAAGGCTTGAACTTATATTGGCAAGCATAAGAATCATAAATCTGGATCCTATTCTTATGAAGCCTAAAGGCATAACAGCACGGACAAGGTTGTAACGCTCTCTGAAATGTTATGGGGTCCTGATACCTGCTTGGCTTTCATGCAACTTGGCAGAGAAGAGTATGAGTTGTTCAGGTTACAAAACAAGCAGTATAGCAACACTGAAATCAATAACTCTGTGCTGAAGCAAGTCCTCACTGTAGAGATAAATAACCACCGCAGTGACTCCGTGCAGGCTGGCAGGCAAACTGGGAGGGAGAGCCAGCAGGGAGAGGCTGGGACCAGCTTGTGGCTCCCCTGCTCCCTGCAGAGTGGTCACCTTCTCATTAACCACAGGCTCTCTGCCCAAATTAGGGCGCAGATTTTTCCACACAAGTCAAAGCAGCTTCAGGACCACATTCAGCAAGAGTCCTCTTTGAGAGAAGGATCGAGTCATGTGCTGGGAAATTAGAATTATTTTTAGGACGCTGAGCATTGCCTCAGGGGTTTTATTGCTTATAATTTTTATTTGAAAGGTAATTTAATGTTGCTTTGGTGGTCTAGTGGCCATGTTATTTTTCAGTAGTCAGCAAATGAAAGAGGTTCCTTCTGAGGCCAGCAAGTCTATAGGGCAGCTTCAGCATCAGCTTCAGCTCTTCTGCATCTTTGCAGGTATCAGGAAAGCAAAAACACATATTTTGCTCAATTCCCAGCTCTGCATAATACCTCCTCCCCAATGCCAGTACTACTACATTTTCTAGTAATTTTCTTCCCGATATTTTCAGTAAAGTCTGTCAGTCCACAGGGCCATCTGAGTGGAGTCTTCGATTAGCTTAAAGGTACCACATTCCTACTCAAGTTAAACACTAGCATAATTACCATCCTGAAAATAAAGTGAGACAGCTGAGTACTCACTTGTGTGTGACTTTCCCCACTTTCTGTTGAACCAAGATATCTTCTTCTAAATCTATTCCCTTGTTGTGCTGGCCCAAAGCATTCCACATGGCCACTGAGCAAAACAGATTGAAGAACTCATCCAGCTGAATGTATCCTGATCCCCCACCCCAAAAAAGAGAAAAGACAGAGTGGTTTTCCAGTGAACTCTTTTGGCTCACACTGACCATGCAAGGGTGCAGGACCATTTAAACTGGTGATAAGGTGAATTGTGCCCTCATCTCATGAGCTGCTGCTGTTTCTCTGAAGAATTGTTTTATCATAGGAGTTCTCAGAGTTCTCAGCCGTGCTGCCTCCACATCCCTGTGCAAAAAGACACCTGAGAGAAAGACCCCACACAGAAAGTTTAGCACCGGGGGAAATTTTAATGAACGTTCTAAACTTTATTACCTGTTTATGCCACCCAAATGTTTTCAAGGATCCCAGAGCTGAGCTTTGGGATCACAACCATTGCATGGCTTAATTAACTGATGCATGTACAATACACTGAACATAAACAGAGTATCTCTAAATGCTAATGGTTGTTATTGAACCCCCATGCTTCCTAGTGCAGTAATAACTGGTACAAAGCCTAACTTACTATATAACAAGATCCAATTGTGTTATCTTCCTCAAGGGATATTTATCTTCACGCATGATTGCTGAGATAAATGCTAAAGTTTAAATTCAAAGTACTTACTTCAGGGCATTATGACAAGAAACAAAAATATAAACTTGACAGAAGAAAGCTTATGCAATAATTATGTAGCCTTTTAATTGAATATATTTCATAATAGATTTTATAGCCAGAAGTTATTTTTCAAGACGTTTCTTTTCTGTCTTTCTGTTAAAATAATTTGTACCAAGCACCCCCCATATCTTTAGAATAATACAACAAAAAAAAAGAAAAAAAGGGGAAAAAAAAAAAAAAAGAGAGAGAAAAGAATAGCAGAGTGTTGCAATTTTGCCATAATAGTCGACATAACATTAGAACAGTTTGTTACGAGGACAGGGAATAGGGCTGTCTGGAAGAAAAGCGCTACAGCCAGCTGTTGACTCACTGTGTTGAGCACTGTTTCTTTTCCATCTGAAGGGGAGCAATGCCACACAGCAGCTGTTGTAGGAATAGCAGCCACAGGAGACGTCGTCTCCAGCAACGATAAGCCAGGCTGAGAGGCTTAGCTTTATTTTTATTTTCAGTTTTCTGTTTGCAGAGGTTTTTTTTGGCATGTGTTTCTTTTCCTCCTTAGCAATGATGTGATTTTTAAACTCCTCAGCGGCTGCCATCACCCAAAAGAAAATTTTCATGCTTTTCTTTTTGTGGTTCTGTAAATCCCTTGAAGCCAACTAACCAGGTCTGGTGGAATAGAACTGATTCTGCCTGTGAGATAGGAAGCAATGTGAAGATCTGACTTCAGCATGCACAGACATGACCCATGTGTTCTCCATCTGCATTGATGACTCTTGTCCTGTCTGTAACTCAGGCTTTCCACATTCTGCAATAAAAAGAGCAGAAAATGAGCTATTCTGGTAGCCTCATTTCCACATGTGCACTGCCTGCTTTATTTTCATCCAAACAGGAGAAAATAGGGGATTTAAGGAATATTTTTAAATATCCACCTGAGCTACTGGGTGAACTGCATTGAGCAAAAGTCAAAGTGCACTTGGGAGTAGGTATGGGTCAACATTTAACTGGCACACATCATCCAGAAAGAGAGGCTCACCAGCTCTGTTTCTAGGAATTAGGAGAAATTACATCAGCAACAGCCCTCTGAGAAATTTAATTGAGGAGCTTTCTTTTTATATCTGGCAACTCTCTCTCTTTCAGAGGTGTTATTTAATCTAGCCACCGAGTCACATCTGCAGTTTTTTAACATGTGTGTGTCTCTGTTGTTTTTCCTTCCCTGTGTAGCACCAATGCGCATCAGGCCCTTCAGAGTGAGTGCATTTATTTTAAGTACCACCGGGCCAAATTCTGATTTTCAGTATTTCCCTATAGTCCTGTGGACCTCAGCAGGACCCCTCAGATTTTCACTCATCTCGCTGGGAACAGAATCTGGCTCAGGGTATTTGAAAGCCTTGTTATCAGTGAGGCAGGCTATTGAGTTGCTTGTGCTCTAATTTTTACCTTGTTAGTGGCAAGGTTATTTTCAGGCTGGTTTTTCCATTGCAAGTTGTAGATCCCAGCACAGTGGTATGTGCTTTAAGCTGTTCTCACCAGCATAGAAGCATAATAATATTAATAATAATACTATTAACAATAATGAACTCAATAATGAACCCAAACAGCAGATTCACAATAAATCTTAGTATCAATAAATATTAAAAAGATGCTCATGATAATTTATTATTTCAGAGTAGAGGAATTGAATGATAGGGAAGATAGCTGCCTGAAGCCACAGAGAGGAGAATTAGGAAAGACAGGAAGACAAATTTAATTGCCTGTCCTGTGTTCTGTCCACAAGAAAACATCTCTGACTCCTCAGTGTTGGTGCAGTGGTGGTAGGAGCTGCATTCTCCTCATTAAAAAACAAAACAAACAAAACCCCAAAAAACAGCAACAGAAATGAAACAACAAAAAACAAAACAAAAAACCAAGCAGAAAAAAAAAAAAAAAAAAAAAAAAGAGAAGGAAAAGATACAAAGGAAAATAGAAGAAAATCGTCAAAAGACCAAACATCTTTGAAAAGATTTTTTAACTCCCTCAATGAGGATTATACCAAATGCTTCAGGTTCTGCAGGCAGGTGTACTGTCATGGAAAGTGATGAGTACTGAGGCTATGGCTCTTTATATTCTCCATTCCAAAGTCTGAAGCCTTCAGTTTTCATGTTCTTGTTTCAGCTTGTATTGGTTTTTCATGACAAGATTTGGTAGTGTGGGTTACAGGGGTGGTTGCTGTGAGAAGCTGATGGGAGGTTCTCCCTTGTCCAGCAGAACCAATTCCAGCTGGATCCAGGGTGGACCAGCCTGACAATGAGAGTGGTAACAACTCTGGGATAGCAGATACGAGAAAGAGGGGAAAAACCTGCACAAGAGCAACTGCAGCAGGAGAGAAAAGTGAGAATGCCTGAGAGGAGCAGCCCTGCAGAGAGCCAGGGCAGTGCAGAAGGGGCAGGAGCTGCTCCAGGCTCTGGAGCTGAGATTCCCCTGCAGCCCCTGGGGCAGCCCATGGTGAGGCAGCTGCAGCCCAGGGAGGGCAGGGGGAGCAGAGATCCACCTGCAGCCCCTGCAGGGGCCCAGCTGGAGCAGGGGATGCCCAAAGGAGGCTGTGACCCCATGGGAAGGTGTGATGGAGCAGGGTCCTGGTAGGAGCTGTGGCCCCATGGAGGACCCACATTTAATGTCTTTTCCTGAAGGACTGACCCTGTGGGAAGCACCCACACTGCAGCAGTCCATGGAGCTCTGTCTCCCAAGGAAAGGACCCCAGACTGGAGCAGGGGAAGAGGGTGAGGGGTCCAAACCCTGAGGAGGAAGAAGCTGCAGACACAGCAAGTGATGAACTGACCACAGCCCCATTCCCCGACCCCTGTGCTGCTGGGGGTCAAAAGGCTGAGAAAGGAGGGAGTAAATTTGAGTCAGGAAAGAGGAGCAGGGGGCAAGGAGAGTGAGGTGTTTTAGGAATTGGGTTTTATTCCCTTTATCCTACTCATATTCTCTCGGAAACAAATTAAGCTAATTTCCCCAAGCTGAGTGCATTTTGCCCATGAAGGTAACTGGTGAGTGACCTCTCCCTGTCCTTATCTCGACCCATGAGCCTTTGTTATTTTTTTTTCTCTCCTGTCCAGCTGAGGAGGAGAGTAAAGAGTGGCTTTGGTGGGAATCTCATGCCCAGTCAGGGTCATCTTACCACACAGCTGGAAGTAGCCTAGAAGTAAATTGAGTAATGAGTCCTTTGCTGTGTATTCAAACCCCTTTATCACCTGAAAATTTAATGCTTACTCTTCCATTTGCTTTTCAGATTTGCTCCAAAATAATCAGTATTTGTATCTTTTCTCCACAGTTGTCTCCTCTCATTGCAGAATTTTGTCTTGAGCTATATGTTTGTCTGCTTGTCTGTCTTACACTTTCGTCTGACATTATAAGAGAACAGTAATTAAAAAAAAAAATCTTGCAATACTAATGATCATCTTTGTAACAGATATTATAAGAAAAAAAAAAGAAGAGAAGCAATAACCTTGCCACTAACAAGGTAAAAATTAGAGCACCAAGCAACTCAATAGCCTGCCTCACTGATAACAAGGCTTTCAAATACCCTGAGCCAGATTCTGTTCCCAGCGAGATGAGTGAAAATCTGAGGGGTCCTGCTGAGGTCCACAGGACTATAGGGAAATTACTGAAAATCAGAATTTGGCCCGGTGGTACTTAAAATAAATGCACTCACTCTGAAGGGCCTGATGCGCATTGGTGCTACACAGGGAAGGAAAAACAACAGAGACACACACATGTTAATTAAAACTGCAGATGTGACTCGGTGGCTAGATTAAATAACACCTCTGAAAAGAGAGAGAGTTGCCAGATATAAAAGCAGAAAGCTCCTCAATTAAATTTCTCAGAGGGCTGTTGCTGATGTAATTTCTCCTAATTCCTAGAAACAGAGCTGGTGAGCCTCTCTTTCTGGATGATGTGTGCCAGTTAAATGTTGACCCATACCTACTCCCAAGTGCACTTTGACTTTTGCTCAATGCAGTTCACCCAGTAGCTCAGGTGGATATTTAAAAATATTCCTTAAATCCCCCTATTTTCTCCTGTTTGGATGAAAATAAAGCAGGCAGTGCACATGTGGAAATGAGGCTACCAGAATAGCTCATTTTCTGCTCTTTTTAGTTGCAGAATGTGGAAAGCCTGAGTTAACAGACAGGACAAGAGTCATCAATGCAGATGGAGAACACATGGGTCATGTCTGTGCATGCTGAAGTCAGATCTTCACATTGCTTCCTATCTCACAGGCAGAATCAGTTCTATTCCACCAGACCTGGTTAGTTGGCTTGCAAGGGATTTACAGAACCACAAAAAGAAAAGCATGAAAATTTTCTTTTGGGTGATGGCAGCCGCTGAGGAGTTTAAAAATTCACATCATTGCTAAGGAGGAAAAGAAACAGCATGCCAAAAAAAAACCCTCTGCAAACAGAAAACTGAAAAATAAAAATAAAGCTAAGCCTCTCAGCCTGGCTTATCGTTGCTGGAGACGACGTCTCCTGTGGCTGCTATTCCTACAACAGCTGCTGTGTGGCATTGCTCCCCTTCAGATGGAAAAGAAACAGTGCTCAACACAGTGAGTCAACAGTGCTGGCTGTAGCGCTTTTCTTCCAGACAGCCCTATTCCCTGTCCTCGTAACAAACTGTTCTAATTGTTATGTCGACTATTATGGCTAAAATTGCAACACTCTGCTATTTCTTTCTCTCTCTTTTTTTTTTTTTTTTCCCCTTTTTTTCTTTTTTTTTGTGGTATATATTTCTATAAAGATATGGGGGGTGCTTTGGTACAAATTATTTTTAACAGAAAGACAGAAAAGAAACGTCTTGAAAAATAATCTTCTGGCTATAAAATCTATTATGAAATATATTTCAATAAAAGGCTACATAATTTATATGCATAAGCTTTTCTTCTGTCAAGTTTATATTTTTGTTGTCTTGTCATAATGCCCTGAAGTAAGTACTTTTGAATTTTAAACTTTAGCATTTATCTCAGCAATCATGCTGTGAAGATAAATATCCCTTGAGGAAGATACACAATTGGATCTTGTATACTAGTAAGTTAGGCTTTGTACCAGTTATTACTGCACTAGGAAGCATGGGGGTTCAATAACAACCATTAGCATTTAGAGATACTCTGTTTATGTTCAGTGTATTGTACATGCATCAGTTAATTAAAGCCATGCAATGGTTGTGATCCCAAAGCTCAGCTCTGGGATCCTTGGAAAACATTTGGGTGGCATAAACAGGTAATAAAGGAGTTTAGAACGTTCATTAAAATTTCCCCCGGTGCTAAACTTTCTGTGTGGGGTCTTTCTCTCAGGTGTCTTTTAGCACAGGGGATGTGGAGGCAGCACGGCTGAGAACTCTGAGAACTCCTATGATAAAACAATTCTTCAGAGAAACAGCAGCAGCTCATGAGATGGAGGGCACAATTCACCTTATCACCAGTTTAAATGGTCCCTGCACCCCTTTGCATGGTCAGTGTGAGCCAAAAGAGTTCACTGGAAAACCACTCTGTCTTTTCTCTTTTTTGGGGTGGGGGGATCAGGATACCATTCAGCTGGATGAGTTCTTCAATCTGTTTTGCTCAGTGGCCATGTGGAAATGCTTTGGGCCAGCACAACAAGGGAATAGATTTAGAAGAAGATATCTTGGTTCAACAGAAAGGTGGGGACAGTCACACAAGTGAGTACTCAGCTGTCATTCACTTTATTTTCAGGATGGTAATTATGCTAGGTGTTTAACTTGAGTAGGAATGTGGTCACCTTTAAGCTAATCGAAGACTCCACTCAGATGGCCCTGTGGACTGACAGACTTTACTGAAAAATCCAGGGGAAGAAAATTACTAGAAAATGTAGTAGTACTGGCATGGGGAGGAGGTATTAATGCAGAGCTGGGAATTGAGCAAAATATGTGTTTTTGCTTTCCTGATACCTGCAAAGATGCAGAAGAGCTGAAGCTGATGCTGAAGCTGCCCCTATAGACTTGCTGGCCTCAGAAGGAACCTCTTTCACTTTGCTGACTACTGAAAAAATACATGGCCACTAGACCACCAAAGCAAACATTAAATTACCTTTCAAATAAAAATTATAAGCAATAAAAGCCTCTGAGGCAATGCTCAGCGTCCTAAAAATAATTCTAATTTCCCAGCACATGACTCCGATCCTTCTCTCAAAGAGGATCTCTGCTGAATGTGGTCCTGAAGCTGCTTTGACTTGTGTGGGAAAAATCTGAGGTAATGGGGAGGGCAATAAGAGCTGCACGATCGCGGGTAGATCTATAGGATGCAACTTGGCGCTGAGAAACTGCCAGCCTCTACCAAATGGCAGATTAAGGAGCCATTTCCCCCTTAAAAGAACTTGCTTTTATACCTGAGTTACTCACTACAAGCAGTCAGACTTCCCATTCAGCTGATGGCTGGGTGAGTATGCTCGAAAATACAAAAAAAAAAAAAAAAAAAAAAAAAAAAAAAAAAAAAAAGGGGGAGGGAGAAAACAATAAAAGTAGATTTCTCAGGACCGAACCCTCCAAATGTCACTCGGGCAAAGTTCACCGTGCCCCTATGCAGTTTTATTTCACCACAGTGGGTATATTCAGCCCCAATTTGGCCAAAGGATCAGCCTAGGGTTGTTACCTGCAAAAGCAGACACAGCTTTACATGAAAATCTTTCCCAGTGAAGCCATTTTTCCTTTCTACAAAACAACTTTGCTGCGAATCAAATCCTGCAGCCACTAATAACTGTCCCTATGGAGAAATCCTACAGAATAGAAAAGGATTGAAACCTATAGGGGTTTATAGAAATTAAATTGGATTCTATAGAAATTACTCTAAATAGCTCCTTAATTTAATAAAGGATGCTTCTCCTTCTGTAGAATTTTTGCATCATATGATAAATCTGAAGGGAGAATAATATTCCAGCAAACAGAATTGTTCAGATTGCTTTAAAAATCCTATAGAAAACTTATTTCTCTCTCTCTTAATTTTGCTAAGTCTTTTTTCCTTTGCACCAGTGGCTTGAAATCGTAAATCTCAAAGCGTTTCACAAAGAAAGAGCACAGCTGTCTGGAGATCACGCAGCCCACCTAGTGCCACTTCCCATGCCTGGGAAAATCAATCCAGGTAGTCCTGCACTCTGAAGTCACCTTTTCAAACAGGATGCTTGCAGCATTTGAAGCTGTTCCTTTCTGTTTTGGGAAAAGAATAACAAAAGTCCCAAAACCCCCCTTTCCCCCTCTCCCCAAATACCTAATCTACCAGAAACCGGGGAGTGTGAGTCATTTTAAGCTGTTTCTTCAACATGACTTCAGCTCAGTGGTGTGCCCTACAACCTGCAGAGATTTGGAGCCGATTAGGTTACAGTTGCAAAATGAATCCTTTTCTTTTTATGCATTCATCAGTTATTTTATTTTATTTTTAATATATATAAACTCTAAAAATACATTGAAGCATAGAGCATGGTTAGAACAAGTGTGTTGCTAATTTTTTTGTTGTTGATGTGCACTAGAACCTGCTAAAAATGTTTGCATTTTGATGTATGTGTTGCATTCAAACTGACACCTCCAGCTGCTATATATTTGGTGGCTAGTAATCTTTTCCATTATATTTTGAAAAGAACAAATTTCTTCCTGTCTAAAATAAGCAACCAGCTACAAGGAAGCGATGGCTAACGTGGTTTGCTGTTTTGTTGCATGTTTAAAATACTGGTGCTCTGTGAAGGCTGCAGGTAAAACTGAAACACGGCTGCTTGTACTGCTAGAAATTATGAAATGAACCCTCATGTAGTGAATATCAGGATAGCTGTTTTGACTTGAGTAGAATTAATTTGATTTACACCTCATATTGAGTTTATTTTTTTTTAAATTTATGCATCTATATTTTAATTATATATATATTTATGTATGGTTGGTTTTTTTTTTTTGTTGTTTTTTTTTTTTTTGTTTTTTTTTTTTTTCCTAGTCTTATTTTCTGCTCCAGTGCATGAATGCATTCAGAGGGAGACAAAAGCCCTGACAGGGAAGAGCTGGGTGGTAGTACAATGTGTATGTGCACTACTGTCCTGGGAGGAGAGGGAATCTGCTCTCTACATCTTACCCAGAGGGATTATCTGGTGGTGAGATGCCACAGAACACATTCTGGCCTGAAATTTAGCCCTAGAATGGTTAAAGACTACACTGTAGAGCTAAAGAGATGGTAGCAGTGATCCCAAATGTCAGTCCAGGCTGTCTGGGTGATGTCACAGTGAGAGATATGGAAAAGAAAAAAAAAACTGGACTGGCAGAGGAAAGCTCTAAAAGAAATGTACTTCGGGAAATTTCTGTAAGAATTCTTATTAATGTTTGTAAACAAAAATAGGTGGGAAGATCTCACCTGCAAGTAAGGCTGCCTGAACTCTCAATCTAAATTGATCAGGGCAGCATTTACCTTCAAAAAGGGAATCTCAAACCTTGTGTACCTGGATATGTATCTTTATACATACAAATATGCTACACTGGCAGGGTTTTTTTGCCTGTGTGGTTTCAGGAAATTTCCTCTGAATGAGTTAAGCAGTTGGTCATTTGTAAATCACAGTCTTAGCACAAAATACTCCTACCCACCAGCTTATCCGAGCCATGGAGGGAGATGAGCCACAGTTCTGGCAAGCCTTTAGGGTTTTTCTTTTTTCTGTTTTCTCAGGCTTTCAGGGAGAGAGGAAAAGAATGTATCAAATTCTGAGGATAGACAGTTGCTCCCAGTGCATCGAACAGCTGACTGGGGCAGTATCTCTGGATTCGTTATATAAAAACAAGATTGTCACAATCAGGACAGCAGTCAACAGGGATAAGAAAGGAAATAAATCTAACATCCATTAGAAACAAAACTACAGAAACCTGGTTTTCAGCAACGATCTACAAATCCCCATCGGGTCCCAAAATATTCCTGCCTATACCCCTAAAAGTCTGCAAGATAATGCAACGTCAATGTAATTAGAAATGGGTCTAGGGTCATTTGCTTGGTGGCTGCTGGGCTGTAACACCTGATGGCAACTGATCAGTCATCCTTCCTGGCAGAACATC
>VKON01000252.1:502016-525546 GCA_009741485.1 Malurus cyaneus samueli | reverse complement strand
TATTAAAAATCCTAGATAGGCATGATATGTAACAGACAAAGGAATGTGTG
Organism: Malurus cyaneus samueli; assembly: GCA_009741485.1. Classification (NCBI taxonomy): domain Eukaryota; kingdom Metazoa; phylum Chordata; class Aves; order Passeriformes; family Maluridae; genus Malurus; species Malurus cyaneus. The sequence goes on along the minus strand of VKON01000252.1, from coordinate 525,496 downwards.
TTGTGCGAAGGAAAATCAAGCTTCCTTAATTTAGCAGAATTCTTTGAAAGTGTCAAATAAATATTGGATAAAAGAGAGCTGGCTGACATAATCTATTAGGACTTTCAAGAAGCTTTTGAGAAATTCTCTTACAAAAAGCTGTTAAGGAAACTAAGCCATCATGGAATACGAAGGAAAACACATTATAGTGGGGCAAAGACTGGATAAGAAATAGAAAGCAAAGAAGGGAAATATTTTTTTCCTTTTTAGCAGGCCTGGGCAGAAGCATGTGATCCTTGCTAAATTTTATAGTTTTTGTATCCTTTTGGCTTTTATTTGATTTCTTTTTTCTTTTAATTGGCTGCTAATTGAAAAAAGTTAGTTGGTGGGGTTTGTTTCTGGTTCCTTTTTGGTTTGGTTTTGTTTTTGTTGTGTTTTTGTTGTTGTTGTTGTTGTTTTGGTTGTTTTTTTGGCTGAAATTAAATTATTCAATGGTGTTTTGTTTGAGATGAGGAAAATGCTTCCATTTCAGCACATTACAAGAAGACTTTATAAAGGAAGTAAACTGAGTGCTGATTTCTAGGACCAAACCCTGTGAAAATGAGCTAAAAGCACACGGAGCCACAGCGTTCTGAGTCCTTTTCCAGCTAGAGCTGCATGCTGGAGGCAGCAGACAGTGTTGGATGACTCAGTTGGGCCTATCCAAGTTTCTGGCTCACTAAAGTGAGAGACAGTCTAGGCTGGGTGCTGGGCTGGGAGGCATGAGACCATTGGCAGAGCTGTGGGATGCCTGTAAACTGCAGCTTGTCACCAGCTTACATTTATAGGTCTTGTTTCCCCATCTGCATCCCACCTCTTCAGCTTTAACAACAAACAGAAAGACCAAATTTTTAAACATGTGCAGTAATCTTGTAGGAGATTTCACTGATTTCATAATTCAAATTGCATTTCTACTTCCAAGGGCCTTTTTTCAGCATCTTGCAGTGTGACTGCTTTGGGAGGCTGCTGCTACCTCTGCTTTCTCCTGCTATGTGCCTACCCAGCATGTTCCCTCTCTGTTCATTTGTAAGGCAGTTCTTGCAAAATGAAAGTCTACAGAGAACAGGAATAGAAGGGTGACATGGTCTCTGTCACTCCAAACAGAAAATGTTCCAGTGATCTTTTTTTTTTTTTTTTTTTTTTTTTTCACACCTTGTAGAATTTCAATTTTCCCTTTAAAACATGGATTAAACAACGTTGCCAAAAACATATGCTTCTGTGTCAAACATTTCACTTATTCAGGAATCTAGAGGCAGCTGGAGAGTTCTCACTGCCAAAGTGACTTCAACAATTGTCTCTTTCACTTTTAATTGGAAACATGTTCGTTTCAGGCGTAGGTGTGGATAACCAATATGTGGCAGTGTTAATTTCCCTCACCATTCAGTGTACACACGTCCTTAGTGACCATTCTTAAATAGCTTGAGGAAAGTGATCTGAGTCCACTGCCAAAGTGCCCTGTGCTCCTGCAGGTCTGTGATTTGCCATGGCACAGGTTTCATCCTCTGATTAAAGGCGGCAATGGTCAGCACCAGGTAAGACATCATCGGTCTCCTGCTCCTTGTAAGACCTGCAGAGAGCCACACCAGAGGGTTATGGATGAATTGCTGAAGCTGAAGGCCTTCTTGTTGAATTAGCTTTAACCATTACAAAAGCTCAGCTCCAGTATTTGTTGCCCTGCAGTTATTACCTCTGAGTTTTTTCTGTCGTGTGGATGGTCCTTCTTACACTTCAGGAGACAATCTAGTTACTGATCTTTCTATGCCAGTCACACTCCGGTTATCCACATTTAAGGAACCTCTTCTACTTTTACCCCTTCCCTTCTCTTTTTGGGGGGGCAGATAGGAGATGTTTCCAGTAAGATCTTTCTTAAAGTCAAAAGCCTTTACCGTGTTAAATCTCGTTGTTTCTCACAGCCTACGCATTCCTGGCCTGAATTTCTGTGGAAATGGTTGTGGCAATCCATCCCAGAGCTGCCTTCATTTATCCCCTTTTCAAAAAGCTGGGTTTGGTTTGAACCTCATGTGCTCATGTTGCAGGAAACAAACTGGAGGAAGATCCCATAACAGTATTATCAAAACCAGTCTGTATCAGGAAAAGGAAGAAGGTACATGAGACACAAATTTAACACATGCTGATAGGCAAATTTTCTCATGAGAGATGCATCTGCTGCACCTTTGGAGGTAAGAGGGTGGATAAAACGTGAAGATTAAAGATAAAGGTCATCAGTCTGTCAAGCAGGACCCACTTTAGAGGTGCCAAGGGGTTGAGTGCTTTGTTCTCAGCATCACACAACAGGTGCCTCACCATCCAGGACATCATTACCAGACTCTGTGGCAGGGCTGGTGTTATATCTCTGAGAAATGTGCCATATATTGACCTACACAGGAGACTCAAAACTTGACCTTTTCTACTTCATGATAAACTGTCACATCAGATGGTGATATTATCCCACTGTACCCTTTAACACTGGATCACTGTAACACTTCATGGAAATATATACCCGCATTTTCTCCTTTCCTCCTATAAGTTCCATCTTATATTTTCTTATGTCTGCTGCTCCACATTTATTTTCCTTGCATGGCTTTTCTAGTGCCTCCAAGAATCTGTATGCATGCATGTAGGTTTGAGACTGATGGGTCAGGCTCCACACATGCTCTGTGCACAAAGAAGCCTGGAGAGTTTCCTATTAATCTTGTAAGTTATGCTCAAAATGTGATGAGCACTTTACAAATAGGTAAACAGATACATACACTAAAAGCTTGCAATCAAAATTAGTTTAAGGCAATACTTGAGTGAAAGGCAAGGCAGGAGGAAAAGTCTGTGGGAGCAGAGGGAAAAGTGTTTTTTGGTCAGATTTTGTTGGTGTCTGTAGTTCTTTGTACCCTTAAAGAAGGGGGTTACTTGAGTTACAGGGCCTGAAATCTGCACAGGTGCTCAGAAACAACTCTCACCGACAGAGAAAGGGAGCACACACTTTGTTGTTGATGGTTAAATTCCTATTTAAAGCTAGGGCGAGTTTGGCAATGAATTTTCTGCTGATCTGTTTCTCTTTGCACTTCGGAAATCTCAGCACACGAAAACATCCAAGACCTCTGTGTCTCATCTGCCACACTCAGCTCCCCGCGCCAAAAGGGATCCGGCGGTGCTCGCTGAGGGGATGAGGGATGTTGCCATCTAGTGGGATTTTGTCAGGCAGAAAAAAGACTTCGTTAAATAATTTTGCCTCAGATCAGCGAGTGTGGAGGCACACGTTTGAGGGAAGTGGAAAATGAAAAGCTGTCTTTGGGGCCAGCTTCTACAAGGAACGCACAGAGCATTTGCCCGCTTGTTCTGTGTGATCCTGTGTCTTTGTTTCAGGATGTTTTGGGAGGCAGGAATACTTTGTCTGAAAAGCATCCTTTCTTTGCCCCAGTGTGAGGGGCCAGGCTCTCTGACATGCTTCCTCTTTCTTGTGAAAAGACAGGAGTTGCACTTGTGGGTCCCTTCCAGCTCAGTACATTCTGCGGTTCTGTTCTGTGGTTCTGGCATTGAGCACACACACAGCTACAGAAATGGTGAAGGCTGAGATTCATCTCCCTTCCCCTTCAAAACTCCTGCTCCTGTCTCAGCTGCAGGGGCACCTTTCCTATTGTTCCAGCTCATCACTACAGCCTTCGTCATGAGGGGACCTTCGCAGCCAGTGTCAAAATAAAATTCTTCTCAGTGGCTGTCTGAGAGAAGCTGGGATGCTACCTCTTTCAGATTTTGGCGAATTGGCTCTGCGCGGGCAGCTGGCGCCATCCAAACGTGAGTCCCTGTCCCAAGAGCCCCATGAAATGGTGGATAAACTTTAGGTTCTAGTTTCGATGCTCCCTACAGCAACTCACAATAGCTAGTATCTGGTCCATTTGCTATGAACTGGGCTAATTTCGCAATACACTCTATACCCTATTTCTATCACCCTATCAAGGGCTGATTCGTCTTGTTCACTCTCTTTGCGAAAAGGTGCAGGGTTTTGCCGGGTACCGGGACACTCGTATGGCTCTGCACTCGACCTCGGTTAGGCATCATGGCGGATTCCACGGTTATCCACGGGCGTTGCGCAGTGGTTCGGCTGAAAGATAGCTCTGATTTGGGCTGGCAGCACCAAAGGCACGCCCGACGTTCTCGCTCGGTGAGCTAGTCCTCGTTCGTGTGTACAGGGTGAAATTGTCACTCTTAGATAATGGTGGTATTCATTTAGCTGTTCCTCTACGACGTCCTCCCGCTCGGCAGTGTGCCTATCAGCATGCCTCTGCTCGCATTTTAGTTTATATGATCCGTTGTTGATGTATCATCTAGACCGCGAATTGTGCGATACCGCTATAGAGAACCTTAAAGTAGTGTCAGACTCTCTCTCGCGAACACATGCATCTCGCGCTGCATTGCAGGAGCTGCTAAGAGACACAATGATATATCCTCGGTCACTTCGCCAGTCGCACTCAATTGTTCGCTGCATAAGATTCATGTATGACGTACATAGGCCAAACATGTCGTATGCATAGGTATCTCAACAAATTGCGCTCATCTGTGGTGGAGCACATGATTGCTTATATGCATTAATATAATATTGCCTCTACTTAGGACCACGGTGCGTTCAGTATGTATTAATTCGAGAGAGTCCTCTGTGTACATGCTCTGTTCTCGTTATTGCCGTGTGTTATTTCTCGGCCGGGCGACGTGCACTGGTCGCTTCTCCTCGTGTCCATGTGTCTGCGTGATGGTGTGGACATGGTCATATTACACTGCATCCGACCTATGCTCGTTAAGGCCTCGTCTTACAAGGGATGAAGTCCCGTGTGCGCTGCTGCCTCGTAAAATGCAGCCTCAAATTGTTGGCAAGCAGTCAGGTAATGGGGAGGGCAATAAGAGCTGCACTCGAATGGTGGTATTTGAATATTAGGATGGTAACTCTAGTGACAGCCTTGATTGATCTGGATACTCCTTGACTTTGTCTTTCAGGTATTAGGCACTTTACGTGGTAAAGTGTATGAGCCGACTATCGAATTGCCAATTGTTACGCCCCCTCTTTAAAGAGAAGTATTTTCATAAATACTTTTATGTATCTGAGTTACATCGTTAAGTGACTATTGGTATTAGCTACAGAAGTCTATCTCTCTCATCTCGTCTCGATGGATAATGCAGGTTGATTGATATATATAGAGCATTGTATAATTGTAAAAGTTCTTCCCAAGATGTAGAACAACAAGAAGACAAACATCTCATGTACAAATTATAAAATATTACAAAATATGAAGAAAAACCAAAGGAAAAAGGGGGAGGGAGAAACAATAAAGTAGATTTCCAGGACGCTGGACAACACTCTCTTGCATTATTGCGTCACCATGGTTAAAAGGCTGTATCACTCTCTGATGACTCTCCCCTTGTGGAGATTGCAGAGATTATTTATTTTATTTCAACGCCACTCTGAAGTGGGGTATATCAGCCCCCAATTTGGCTCCACTACATGCAAAAACATTGCGATCGATTGAGGTCTGTTATCTGCAGAGGCAGGAACACAGACGCTACTCATACTCATAGAACTCCTAAATATTACGCATGTGAAGAGCTAATTGGTGGCCTTTTTCAATAATTATATACGATTATACTCGGGAAATCTAAGACTCCTTGCACGTTTCCTTAATATTGTAAAAGCTAAACTGATGTCTGCCTATGGATGAGACATTACTGCGATACAGATAGAATAGGTTTCTGTGAATAACCTGTAATAGGAGAGGTTTTATTGTGAAATTATATATACTTTTGAATAAATACGTTAGTAGAAATATAATCTTTGAATACACGCCAGCTCCTTTGTCTTATTTAAAAAAGAATGTATTTCATCTATTCATTCTGTAAGCCTGCAAATGCTTATCACTAATAGTTATTTTATAATCTGCAAGTGAGGAATAATATGTGTGTCGCAGCGCCAGATCCAGCAACATATTGTAGATTCAGAGTGGCTGTTGATTAGTAATTCATATAGAAACCGTTTTGGGTTCTCTTGCTCATATCGTATATTATATAAGCTTATGACTCTCGCATTCATTATGATCTCATGAACCTCTCCATGAAGTAAAACCAGTATAAACTGGTATTATTTCTGGCTTTTCAGGTGCTCTCAAGTTGGCTTGAACCAAATGTTAAATTCTCAGAGGAGACGGTATTCTGTATTACATGAATGAACAAGGACACAGCGTGGTTTGATGAGTCTCTACGCAGCCCACCTGAGTCGTGCACTTTTCCATTGCTTATGGTGAATAGTCTCTCTTAATACAGGTGAGTACCATAGCATACTTTGACCTGGTCTCTCTTCAACATCTTGTTGGTGCTATAATGCATGCCTTCCAAAAACTAGTGCCATTGACTGATTGAGACATCAAGTTCCATACCTTCTCGATGACTATCATTGGAAAACATAGAAGTAGAACGCTCAAAATCAGTCAGTCTCAGATCAACTCCTCTCCCACTTTCCGCTTTTCCTAAACGTCCAGATGTCCTATAATCTATCCCAGTGAATAAGTCCCTGCTGAGAGAGTGTGAGTCTATTTTCAGTCTAGTGTGTTTCTTGTTAACCATACATTATGCAGCTCGTGGTTTGTGTCCTCTGATATCATAGACCTGTCGCTCAATGAAGATTGAAGAATATTTTCCGATTTATAGGATTTAACGTGCTTTTGTGAAACCTCAAATCCTTTTCTTTATGCATTTTAAGTAGTGATAGTATAGTGTTATATAAGTCTTCTTAAATTTAAATTTATATATACATATCTGCATAAAATCACACTATAAGAAATGAGTAGCGAAGCTTCTGAGATAATTCACCATATAAACAAGGTGCTGCACTAGCTGCTTTATCTTCTTTTCTTGTGTTGGTGCTCTGTGTGGCGCAGTACTCACAGACGATAATCCCATAGACTACAGCAAACTAGATTATCGTGATTTGTATGTATGAAATCATTTCATTCTGAATTTATAATTTTGCTTTTTTTGCACTCGCTCTAGGCACTTTCAAACTGACACGTCCTCATTTGCTGCTCATTTTTAGGTAATATTTTGATGATGTTGGACTGTGATTCGTGGATCTCTTTAGCCACCTGCTACTTTCTACCTTCTTCGAAAAGATATACCTATTATCTTCTTACCTGTTCTCTGAGTAAAATGCCACAGCTACATTTGCTAATGACGATGGCACCAGTGACCACTGTCCTTGGTGCTTCTCGACTTGTTTGATGCCACTTGCATGTGTCTATAAAACTACTGTTTACTATGCGTCTTGTGAAGGCTGCAGGTAAGACTGAACGGCTGTTTGATAGTAGCTATATGTAAAATTATGCACTGCAACCTCCTCTCCATAGTTGGGGTGGCCAGATAGTAATAATCAGGATTCAGTCTGTTTCGTTCTCGCAGTCGTGCTTGATGAATATCATAGTGTAGACACCTCTTCACCCTCTTATCATTGGTTTTTCTTTACATTTACGCATATCTCTAGTTCTCTATTTCATCTTTAAGTCTGTTGTAATACTTAGGTAATTGTTATATTGCTGCGGTTGGTCTTTTTGTTTGTGCTTATTTTATCTTTTTTTTTTGTGTTATATCTGTATGCATCAAAAGTCCTTATATTAATTATCCACTGTCTCCAGTATGCACAATCGAATAATAGCAATGTTGCATAGATGCGGTACGAGAGCCGCTCGACCGTGAGACAAGAGGGAGGACATTGGGTTACCCATGGTGCTCGCTCCGATTTGTGTACTCGCTAGTTCACCTATGTCTCATTTCCTGGGAGGAGAGGGAATCTGCTCTCTACATCTTACCCAGAGGGATTATCTGGTGGTGAGATGCCACAGAACACATTCTGGCCTGAAATTTAGCCCTAGAATGGTTAAAGACTACACTGTAGAGCTAAAGAGATGGTAGCAGTGATCCCAAATGTCAGTCCAGGCTGTCTGGGTGATGTCACAGTGAGAGATATGGAAAAGAAAAAAAAAAAACTGGACTGGCAGAGGAAAGCTCTAAAAGAAATGTACTTCGGGAAATTTCTGTAAGAATTCTTATTAATGTTTGTAAACAAAAATAGGTGGGAAGATCTCACCTGCAAGTAAGGCTGCCTGAACTCTCAATCTAAATTGATCAGGGCAGCATTTACCTTCAAAAAGGGAATCTCAAACCTTGTGTACCTGGATATGTATCTTTATACATACAAATATGCTACACTGGCAGGGTTTTTTTGCCTGTGTGGTTTCAGGAAATTTCCTCTGAATGAGTTAAGCAGTTGGTCATTTGTAAATCACAGTCTTAGCACAAAATACTCCTACCCACCAGCTTATCCGAGCCATGGAGGGAGATGAGCCACAGTTCTGGCAAGCCTTTAGGGTTTTTCTTTTTTCTGTTTTCTCAGGCTTTCAGGGAGAGAGGAAAAGAATGTATCAAATTCTGAGGATAGACAGTTGCTCCCAGTGCATCGAACAGCTGACTGGGGCAGTATCTCTGGATTCGTTATATAAAAACAAGATTGTCACAATCAGGACAGCAGTCAACAGGGATAAGAAAGGAAATAAATCTAACATCCATTAGAAACAAAACTACAGAAACCTGGTTTTCAGCAACGATCTACAAATCCCCATCGGGTCCCAAAATATTCCTGCCTATACCCCTAAAAGTCTGCAAGATAATGCAACGTCAATGTAATTAGAAATGGGTCTAGGGTCATTTGCTTGGTGGCTGCTGGGCTGTAACACCTGATGGCAACTGATCAGTCATCCTTCCTGCAGAACATCCTTTCATGGATAGGCTGTTCTGGGAGCCTATCCCCACTTCTCCTAAAAATGCTTTAGAAATGAAATACAAATTTTCATCTTCCCTAGTTAGTTTGAACTGGCTAAGGGCTCCAAAATTATGGTAGGGAAAAGGCAATTAGAATCAAGCAGAACGATCATGATCACAAACATTTTGTTTCTGCAGGAAGTCAGGACCAAGATCAAAATAAAAGAAGGAAAAAAAAAAAAAAAGAAGGAAAGGCTCTTGAACTTATATTGGCAAGCATAAGAATCATAAATCTGGATCCTCACCTCTTATGAAGCCTAAAGGCAATAACAGCACAGGACAAAGGTTGTAACGCTCTCTGAAATGTTATGGGGTCCTGATACCTGCTTGGCTTTCATGCAACTTGGCAGAGAAGAGTATGAGTTGTTCAGGTTACAAAACAAGCAGTATAGCCAACACTGAAATCAATAACACTGTGCCTGAAAGCAAGTCCTCACTGTAGAGATAAATAACCACCGCAGTGACTCCGTGCAGGCTGGCAGGCAAACTGGGAGGGAGAGAAGCCAGCAGGGAGAGGCTGGGACCAGCTTGTGGCTCCCCTGCTCCCCTGCAGAGTGGTCACCTTCTCATTAACCACAGGCTCTCTGCCCAAATTAGGGGCGGACTGCTTGCCAACAATTTGAGGCTGCATTTTACGAGGCAGCAGCGCACACGGGGCTCTGCCAGAGCCGGCTCGGAGCAAGGCGGAGAGGAAAAGAGAATCAACTCCGCCAGCAGCGGCAGCTCCCCTGCCCCGGCGCAAATAACCGGATAGGAAAATCAGATCCACAGACTCTCTCAAACACTGAATCGCACTCTTGTGTCTAAAGTACTTTGCAAACACATGTTCCCAGTGCATTTCCAGCACACTGTGGCCCTTTCAACAGCAGCGCGAAGGAGCGCGGAGCCAGGGTTTCATTTTTCCAGCAGCCTGCAGCACGGAGAGCGTGCGAGGAGCGCGCACACCTTAAGTTTTAGCGGTTGCCATGGCGATGAAAGGAGGCATTACAAAATGCACAAGCTGTTGAACATGTTGCGGGAGGCTGAGAGGAAGGGCTAAGAATAAACTTTGGGCTAATTCCCCGTAACGGAGCGCTCCGAGCGGCTGCTGCTCGGCCAGCATCGCATCCCAGCGCCGCATCCCAGCCCGGCATCTCCGCGTTAATAGCGGGCAGATCGGAGCGGGAGGGTCCTGGTACCCGGCAAAACGCCGGCAAATGGAGCGTTCTGAAGGAAGAAAGGGATAATTTTGTTAGGATGATTATTATTGCTGTTTAATTCCTCATTTCCATGGGGCTGACAGATAGGATTGCGCCAGCTGCCCGCGTATGAATAACCCTTTTTCAGAATTTTATTTTGACACTGGCTGCGAAGGTCCCCTCATGACGAAGGCTGTAGTGATGAGCTGGAACAATAGGAAAGGTGCCCCTGCAGCTGAGACAGGAGCAGGAGTTTTGAAGGGGAAGGGAGATGAATCTCAGCCTTCACCATTTCTGTAGCTGTGTGTGTGCTCAATGCCAGAACCACAGAACAGAACCGCAGAATGTACTGAGCTGGAAGGGACCCACAAGTGCAACTCCTGTCTTTTCACAAGAAAGAGGAAGCATGTCAGAGAGCCTGGCCCCTCACACTGGGGCAAAGAAAGGATGCTTTTCAGACAAAGTATTCCTGCCTCCCAAAACATCCTGAAACAAAGACACAGGATCACACAGAACAAGCGGGCAAATGCTCTGTGCGTTCCTTGTAGAAAGCTGGCCCCAAAGACAGCTTTTCATTTTCCACTTCCCTCAAACGTGTGCCTCCACACTCGCTGATCTGAGGCAAAATTATTTAACGAAGTCTTTTTTCTGCCTGACAAAATCCCACTAGATGGCAACATCCCTCATCCCCTCAGCGAGCACCGCCGGATCCCTTTTGGCGCGGGGAGCTGAGTGTGGCAGATGAGACACAGAGGTCTTGGATGTTTTCGTGTGCTGAGATTTCCGAAGTGCAAAGAGAAACAGATCAGCAGAAAATTCATTGCCAAACTCGCCCTAGCTTTAAATAGGAATTTAACCATCAACAACAAAGTGTGTGCTCCCTTTCTCTGTCGGTGAGAGTTGTTTCTGAGCACCTGTGCAGATTTCAGGCCCTGTAACTCAAGTAACCCCCTTCTTTAAGGGTACAAAGAACTACAGACACCAACAAAATCTGACCAAAAAACACTTTTCCCTCTGCTCCCACAGACTTTTCCTCCTGCCTTGCCTTTCACTCAAGTATTGCCTTAAACTAATTTTGATTGCAAGCTTTTAGTGTATGTATCTGTTTACCTATTTGTAAAGTGCTCATCACATTTTGAGCATAACTTACAAGATTAATAGGAAACTCTCCAGGCTTCTTTGTGCACAGAGCATGTGTGGAGCCTGACCCATCAGTCTCAAACCTACATGCATGCATACAGATTCTTGGAGGCACTAGAAAAGCCATGCAAGGAAAATAAATGTGGAGCAGCAGACATAAGAAAATATAAGATGGAACTTATAGGAGGAAAGGAGAAAATGCGGGTATATATTTCCATGAAGTGTTACAGTGATCCAGTGTTAAAGGGTACAGTGGGATAATATCACCATCTGATGTGACAGTTTATCATGAAGTAGAAAAGGTCAAGTTTTGAGTCTCCTGTGTAGGTCAATATATGGCACATTTCTCAGAGATATAACACCAGCCCTGCCACAGAGTCTGGTAATGATGTCCTGGATGGTGAGGCACCTGTTGTGTGATGCTGAGAACAAAGCACTCAACCCCTTGGCACCTCTAAAGTGGGTCCTGCTTGACAGACTGATGACCTTTATCTTTAATCTTCACGTTTTATCCACCCTCTTACCTCCAAAGGTGCAGCAGATGCATCTCTCATGAGAAAATTTGCCTATCAGCATGTGTTAAATTTGTGTCTCATGTACCTTCTTCCTTTTCCTGATACAGACTGGTTTTGATAATACTGTTATGGGATCTTCCTCCAGTTTGTTTCCTGCAACATGAGCACATGAGGTTCAAACCAAACCCAGCTTTTTGAAAAGGGGATAAATGAAGGCAGCTCTGGGATGGATTGCCACAACCATTTCCACAGAAATTCAGGCCAGGAATGCGTAGGCTGTGAGAAACAACGAGATTTAACACGGTAAAGGCTTTTGACTTTAAGAAAGATCTTACTGGAAACATCTCCTATCTGCCCCCCCAAAAAGAGAAGGGAAGGGGTAAAAGTAGAAGAGGTTCCTTAAATGTGGATAACCGGAGTGTGACTGGCATAGAAAGATCAGTAACTAGATTGTCTCCTGAAGTGTAAGAAGGACCATCCACACGACAGAAAAAACTCAGAGGTAATAACTGCAGGGCAACAAATACTGGAGCTGAGCTTTTGTAATGGTTAAAGCTAATTCAACAAGAAGGCCTTCAGCTTCAGCAATTCATCCATAACCCTCTGGTGTGGCTCTCTGCAGGTCTTACAAGGAGCAGGAGACCGATGATGTCTTACCTGGTGCTGACCATTGCCGCCTTTAATCAGAGGATGAAACCTGTGCCATGGCAAATCACAGACCTGCAGGAGCACAGGGCACTTTGGCAGTGGACTCAGATCACTTTCCTCAAGCTATTTAAGAATGGTCACTAAGGACGTGTGTACACTGAATGGTGAGGGAAATTAACACTGCCACATATTGGTTATCCACACCTACGCCTGAAACGAACATGTTTCCAATTAAAAGTGAAAGAGACAATTGTTGAAGTCACTTTGGCAGTGAGAACTCTCCAGCTGCCTCTAGATTCCTGAATAAGTGAAATGTTTGACACAGAAGCATATGTTTTTGGCAACGTTGTTTAATCCATGTTTTAAAGGGAAAATTGACAATTCTACAAGGGTGAAAAAAAAAAAAAAAAAAAAAAAAAAAAGATCACTGAACATTTTCTGTTTGGATGACAGAGACCATGTCACCCTTCTATTCCTGTTCTCTGTAGACTTTCATTTTGCAAGAACTGCCTTACAAATGAACAGAGAGGGAACATGCTGGGTAGGCACATAGCAGGAGAAAGCAGAGGTAGCAGCAGCCTCCCAAAGCAGTCACACTGCAAGATGCTGAAAAAAGGCCCTTGGAAGTAGAAATGCAATTTGAATTATGAAATCAGTGAAATCTCCTACAAGATTACTGCACATGTTTAAAAATTTGGTCTTTCTGTTTGTTGTTAAAGCTGAAGAGGTGGGATGCAGATGGGGAAACAAGACCTATAAATGTAAGCTGGTGACAAGCTGCAGTTTACAGGCATCCCACAGCTCTGCCAATGGTCTCATGCCTCCCAGCCCAGCACCCAGCCTAGACTGTCTCTCACTTTAGTGAGCCAGAAACTTGGATAGGCCCAACTGAGTCATCCAACACTGTCTGCTGCCTCCAGCATGCAGCTCTAGCTGGAAAAGGACTCAGAACGCTGTGGCTCCGTGTGCTTTTAGCTCATTTTCACAGGGTTTGGTCCTAGAAATCAGCACTCAGTTTACTTCCTTTATAAAGTCTTCTTGTAATGTGCTGAAATGGAAGCATTTTTCCTCATCTCAAACAAAACACCATTGAATAATTTCAATTTCATGCCAAAAAAAAACAAACCAAAACAACAACAACAACAACAAAAACAACAACAAAAACAAACAACCAAAACCAAAAAAGGAACCAGAAACAAACCCCACCAACTAACTTTTTTCAATTAGCAGCCAATTATAAAAGAAAAAAGAAATCAAATAAAAGCCAAAAGGATACAAAAACTATAAAATTTAGCAAGGATCACATGCTTCTGCCCAGGCCTGCTAAAAAGGAAAAAAAATATTTCCCTTCTTTGCTTTCTATTTCTTATCCAGTCTTTGCCCCACTATAATGTGTTTTCCTTCGTATTCCATGATGGCTTAGTTTCCTTAACAGCTTTTTGTAAGAGAATTTCTCAAAAGCTTCTTGAAAGTCCTAATAGATTATGTCAGCCAGCTCTCTTTTATCCAATATTTATTTGACACTTTCAAAGAATTCTGCTAAATTAAGGAAGCTTGATTTTCCTTCGCACAACACACATTCCTTTGTCTGTTACATATCATGCCTATCTAGGATTTTTTTTATAATTCTAGTTTTAATTATCATGGCAGTCCATTTGCTGAAGTAAGGCTCACTGGTGTGCAATTCCCAGGATCATCCCTAATGTCTTTTTAAAAGACAGATAAAACATCTCCATCGGATGATGTTAATGAGAGATTGTACATTTCTGTGCAGCTCAACCACTTCGTCCTTAGGTTCCCTCAGCATCTGGTCCAGGTGGCTTGTTACCCAGGTTGGAATCTCGCCAGGACAGAGGGGTTAACACCTCTACCCATGAGAAAAGTGCTCTGAAATCTTTAATGGCCAGATTCATCAAGAACATCAACCTCTACCTATCTGCTGATATCCAGCTTTTCCTGGAGCATGGTGCCCCACACTGGGAAATTATCATGGCTTTCATCTGCTGACTCAAAGGGCAGAATTTTCTTGCAGTTTTATAGACTACAAAACTGATAGAACCATTCCAGCCATTTGTATACAAATATGCAGCAATTAGAGTGAATGAATGAAGCTCATTCCATAATTCCACTGAGCACTATAGTATCATGTAATCAGTTTATTCTACCTGCAACATAAAATTCTACTTAGTTACACAAGAGTACATTTTATCAATTATTGATTTATGAACATCTAAGGCTTTCTTCAGTCACCATTTATGCTCTTGGTTTTATCATCTCTGCTGTGCTGAGAGCAGTGTCATCCAGTGGCATAGTCTATACTACTTAAAATTCCACATACTTCAGTAGATTACCCCATTAACCATTATGTTTTCCAGGCTGTATAGATTAAAGTAATTAAACTTGTCCTCAAAGACCTAGCTTCTTGATTATGGGATCATTCTACCGCCTGCAGCACATTTGAGGTGATTTGCAGTAATATTGTCTTTGGGAATTTAGTGACCATATTACACTGACAGCAGCAAGAGCTGGTGGCCTTCGCAAAAATCCAAATTTCATCTGTGCCCCTTATAAAATATCCCACAGAGGCATGCTGGGACAAGGCAGCAACGATATGGGTCGCTGGATGGCTTTGGGAGACTGGAACTGGCCTGTGTAGTCCCCTAAATGAGGATTTAGTGTTTTGGGCTGTAATGAACTTGTGTTCTGGTTGGAAGTGGCTGAGAGAGGTTTATACAAGATGGTACATTGGCCCATGTGAAATGAGTTGGATGGCATCAGCAGAAAGAACAGGTGCCCATATCATACTTAAACCAAAGTATCCCACTCAATTCTCAGGATAATAACTTCAGCATCAAGGCCAAGGATAAAATGAGAATGGTGGATAAACGGCTTTTCCCCCCCCGTGGAGGTGTCCCTGCAGGTCAAACGAATGCATGTTGGTCTGAAAATCTGAGGGAAGCTGAATATTTTCTGACTGTGCTTTATCTTTTCTGTGGATAAAAGGGAGATTTAAGAATGTCAATCCTGCATCTTTCACTGGCATGAAATTTGCTAGAAAATTGTAAAGGCTGCAAAAAAAAAAAAAAAAAAAGATGCTTGCAGACAGGCTGCTGATGCATTGTGGAGAAATTTTCAAAACCATTCCCTTTAGAAATAATTCATCCTGTGTGTCATATATTTTTTCCTTTTTCTCTGTACTTTTTCCTTCTTACAAAGGACTGGAAAACAGGATCCTTGATGCTTAAGAGTTAATCTGCTTTTGCTACCTATTCCTCACCTGCAGTCAATATTCCCCCTCTGTGACAACCACAGCTATGAATTTATTTATACAGCAGCAGTGCCCAGGGGCCCCAGTAGGGATCAGCATTTCATTTACAATATGCAGCAAAATACAGCAGAGTCCCATGTGACTTTTTTTCTTAATAAACAAAGGATGAAAGGATATAAGTGGTTCTTTCCATTTTACAGATGGGGGACTGAAACCCAAAGAGATTAAAAGGCAGATGCAGAAAAGGATTTAGACGATGTACTGACTGCCACTTAGCCTGCATCCCATACACTCATTACTCTGACTCTTGGCCATCTGCTTTTGGAATGATCTCTATATTTCATGGATTCTTAGGTTTTTGACTAAATTTCCCTAGGGACATGTATTCCTGCCATAATATAACCTGAATCTGGAGCTAACCAATGTCTATTTCAATCCAAAATTCCCAATGGGATTCAAAAACTAGGTTTTCTTTGCTTGTCTTGTCAATGTTCCTGCTGGGTAGAGCTGCTCATAAAATAGTGACAGTGGACCTCTTGTACACAAGAACCTGACAGAAACCAGGAACCTGGATGACTAATTCATGGTGATGCTTGGTGTTCCTTTTCTTTCTTTTCCCCCATGATTTTGTGTTAAATCTACAGATTAGGTGTAGACTTGTGTGCAGTTTCACCACCTTAGATGCGAAGTGCAAAGGAATAATGTTAAATGTGCAGCTGTCCAAATGAGACATGAGGATCAAAAATGGAGGGTTGCTTGTTGACAATCCTGAATTTAAGAATGGAACACAATTCCCAGAGTCCAAAGGCCTTTTTCTTTAATTTTATTTTATTTTATTTTTTATTTGGGCCTATTTATGTTTTATTTAAGACTGCTGTTCTGGTATGGTGGTCTTAGCTTACCTGAAACAAGGCACAGGTGCTTTGACTAATAAAAAGTAAGACCATTAGAAATTAATGCCACCAGAAAAATTCTACCTGATAAAGACTAAAGTTCCCCGAAAGGACATTGTGAGGAGTTAAGTGTCACCGCTGCATCTCCCTTTGTTTTTCTGGGTTTTTTTTTCCTACATAGCTGGGTTTACAAACCTTGCCAGCTTTAGAAAGTTCCCAGATTTCACTCTGACCCTGGCTACAACTCTGACTGTCTTGTCTTGGTTTACAGCATTCACAAAGGGGCAAAGAGTAAAACAATATTTCTCAGAAATTCTGCAGCCCAAACCAGTGAGGAATATTTCAGTCTAGTCTGAGGTGTATCTTTAATTTCTGAGTTCCCCTTCTGCATTCAGGAATGATTCCAGGTACCAGAGTTCATATACAATGAAAGTGTCTCTGTTATGGTCAGTTCAGGGAAAAATTACTCTTAGAATTTCTGGGGCTATTCGAGACTATTTAAGTACTAGGGACACTGCCAGATAGAGGGTTAGTTTTTATCATCTATTGTTGGAGTTAACATAATTTAACATTATGGAGATAAGCCATTTTGTGCCACTTGTCTTCAGTGCTGGAAAGTAGTTCTGATACAAATAATAATAATATATATGGTATTGACTAATGAGTCAGATAAGGAGTCAGACTTTTATTGTCCTCTCTTTCTAGAAGTTCCTGGTTTTTTTTGCACAGCTGTGCATTGTAATGAAGAACAAGATTTATACTGTTTTCTTGTATAAAGAATACCAGTCTCTGAGCTACAGTAAATTTGCATGCTTTCACTGAAATCCACAGGACCGTGATTAAATTTGAACTACCGATTAAATCTTTTGTTCAGTTATCACCCAGGTTCTTAGTGCTTTGCAAGATCAAGCTGCATGGATCTAATCCAATTATCTTTGCCAAAGAAAGGTTGACTTTGACTACACCAGGATGAGTAACCGCGTATCGTGATTCCAGAGCCGCTGAAATGAAACCGCCTTGTTCTACAATTATGTGGGGGAACTCTGAGACACAATTTTGACAAATGTTGCACTCTTGAGAGGTGCCAGAGTGATGTTCCTGAAGGTTGAAGTGTTTCATCTCTGTCCACAGCATCAAAGGAGGAGGTAGCTGCAACCCACCCATTCTCTGAGCCACTCCAAACTGGTAAACCCCACTCCTGGGACTCAGAGATTTGTGGAGATGTCGTGATGTGTTCCTTGAAAGAAAATCTCTGCTGAGTGGGTCAGGGAAAAAGGCTCAGAGAACAGCCCATCAGCAGTCTCAAATGTGTCCAATACACTAGTTGATTTTCCTGTTTTCACTCCTCTATTTTTTTGCCCTACACCTTTTCTTCTTTAGAGAGAAAGAGGTTTAGTCTTCTGTTTAATAACAATATGGGTTAGCCAGGCAAGGTAATTTATTTCACAAATCTTCTATTATCTGGTGACCACAATGCAGCTAAACCAACATCTTAAACTGCCAAGCATGAGTTCTTGGGGAGCTAATAGGAATGTGCAGTGCAGTTCTTTTTGTCCACTTTGGAAAGCAGCATCAGCTTCAGAAAGAGAAGCTGAATACATGAAAAATAAATAACTTTGCTGTGTTGGAAAAAATTTAAAAAAGTCGTTTGGAAATAAAAGGTTTCCCCAAAAGATGATTTTTAAAGACATTGAGATAGAGTGTTGTCTACTCCAATATAAGTGTAAGGCTGAATTAAACAATGATAAGCAGTCTCAGAAATGATTCTCTGTATAAATTTACCATGTAGTTGAAAAATATCTTCTTCCAAATGGGAAAAGTTGTGCCTTTAGGTATAACTACAGTCCCTCATCATCTCAAAACTTTCTTCTTTGTGAATTCATTCTCTGCAGCTGCACTTCAGTTTTGTGATAGCCAAAATAAATACACTAGAGACTGGGAATTTTTTTAGGAGACTAGAACTTTGCAATTCCGCCGGGTCCCACACTCTGACCCCACGCTGCAGGGCTCAGCATCGAGGGAGGACATGGGCCCAAAGATGATGTAGAGCAGACGGGCTTGGTTGACCATGGGCCAGGGCTTGAGAATGCGCGTGAGCCAGAAGGCAGAGTCGCTGCGGTGGTGCCAGGGTGCGAGCAGTACAGCCTGGCAGAACAGGCGGATCCGCAGCTCCAGTTTTCGGGCGCTCCCTGCAGGAAAGGGGCTTGGGGCTTGGATGGTGTGGATGAAACGAGTCCCATCCCACCCAATTCAGGGCTTCTTCATGGCAAGGGAAAAGGGGGTTTTCTTAGTGTTGCCCGAGAATATTCAAATGTGTTTTAATTCATCTTCTCTCTTAATTCCTGGTTTGGGTTTTTTTTGGTGCTGTTGCCTTAATTAGGTCATGAATGATGGATGCACCCTCCATGAGGGCTCTCAGCTGTGGGTTTTGGTTTCTGGGTTTCAGGGCAATAGGAGGAAGGGTGATATGGCTATGGATAAAATTGAATTCCCTGTTGTCTGCTGGACAGTGGGAGAATTTCTTGAGAGGCATTAGTCCCCTCAGTGCTGGGGTTCGGAATTGTTAAACCTTGCTTTTTATTGCATCGTTGTCTTTCTGAACGGGCTCCTTTCCCATAGATTTCACTGGTGTATAGGAGGCAAGAATCAAATTGTGTTGCTAGTGATGTAGAGCCAGAATTTATAGTAAGGATTGGTAATGGAATGATTTTAGAGAACTCTAAAGGCCTCTCAAGACAAGTTTCCTCACTGCAGGACAGATGTGAGAGACAAAAGCATTTAGTTTTTGGTGAAGGGAAAGTTCTGTATCCATCGAGATGAAGGCCAAGACTCTGTAGGATGCCCACAGAGCCACCAGAACACACAGAAGAGTCAAGAACCCAAGCTGAGCTGAGCCAAACCACCCTCAACGCCACCCACATTTTATTTGCAGTCATCAGGACCATTCCTGCCTTCTCCATGCTTGCCACATTTTGGATTTTTGGGACTCCTGGCTGCTCTGGTTTACCTGGTTTGCTGCTGACAACAGTCTGCACTTTCCGGTCTAAATTGGTCAGCTCCAGAGGAAGTTAAATACCCGCTGGCACTCGAGCTTGTTCCAGCCCGCTGTCAGCATCTGGATAGAAGGAAAATGGGATCAAAAGTTAGAGATTGAGCAGGAATTTGGTTCACAATGCCAGTACTCATAGCAGATAAACACGATTTGTTGTGGGACAGAGAGAGAAGGGTCATACCTGAGTGAGGTGCCTGAGGCGGGCAGGGACCCAACTGCCTGCCTCAGGTGGTGCTTAAGCCCTTGGCACTGAAACTGTGCAGAAAAGTAACTTTCTAACAAAATCGGAAGCATCAGAAAGCAGGCAATTCATCAGCTTAATACCACCCAGAATCAAATATTGCAGGATCTGATTTGTGACTCCTGCGTGGAAGGTGTTTGCTACAAATGTCCCACCAGCAGCAACAATTTGCTGCTGTTCTAGGAAAGGGATTTGGATTTTTTTTTTTTTTTTTTTTAACATTAAGTT
This sequence comes from Malurus cyaneus samueli, assembly GCA_009741485.1. Taxonomy (NCBI): domain Eukaryota; kingdom Metazoa; phylum Chordata; class Aves; order Passeriformes; family Maluridae; genus Malurus; species Malurus cyaneus. Next base: position 505,471 of record VKON01000252.1, on the reverse strand, counting down.
ACCACAAGCAAACAAAATTGTTCTGGACTCTGATGCGTAGAGCCACTTCGTGTGGAACAGAAGCGTCTCTGCTCTTGACCTGTGATTTTGGAGCTGTGGAATAAAAATTCTCCCCCTCTCCCCATCCTGTATAGGTTACAAATTGCTCATCAAAATTCAGACTAGTTGGGAGTGAAATCAGGCCAAGGCATTTCCAGGAGTCAAATCAGCAACTTACTGCAGCAGAAAGAAAACTCAGAGAACTGTGTGAATAAACAGCATCCCCCCACACCCCAGCACCAGCTCATAGTTTTAAAACCTTTAACATGCAGATTAATTTAGAAAAATGCCTGAATTTCCTTTGATATTTGGGACACTTGCCTTCTGTCCATGGGGATACCGTACCTGTAAGAACACCCCATAGCACTGTAACCCCAAACAGTGCAGAGGACTGGCACAACCATGCAGTTTGAAACAGGAAACCTGCAAGTGCAAACAGTGATGGTTTACCCTAACTGACCAGAGATTAATTGTTGCGATTGAAAATTCTCTGTGCTACTCATGTTCCTCCATACAGAGAGGCTCGGGAGGATTCCCTCTCCTCCTTATGTCAGTTATGGAATGTGATGGAGATTCATTACTGAAATGAGTTATGGGATCCTACTTTAGGGTTTAGCATAGAGTCAAAACTGTGGGTGTAGAAAATGGTTTTGGGGAGGAAAACCTGGTTTTCATAAAATAAAAAAAAATAGGATAAAGTAATAAAGTACACACCTAAGTGGGGGATGACAAACAGAGCACTGAGTGCACCCATGGAGTTACCTTAATACTTGTTACCCTTGACCTAAATTGAAAATAAAAAAAAAAGAAAGGATTTTTATTTATGATAAGGGTTCTGTGTCAGATTGATGGTTCAAATTGGTCCACAAACCACCTAAACTGAAGAAAATGTGAGTATAAAGGGGAGCTGAGGTCTCTCGACCCTGTTACCGATGGAGCTGGGTTTTGGTGTGAGTGGGCTGCCTCCTGACAGAGTGAGAAAAGTAAAAAAGGCCTCTTTTTCCCTCATTCCAGCCTGGATTTACTCCTTGGGCTTCAATATTTGATGGAACAGATTATTTTTGGCCTTCTACCTATGCTTTTGGTTCAGATTTACCTGGGCTCTGACCTTTATGTCAAAGGATGGCCCAGGCTGTGTCTTCCACCACCAGCCTATCTCCTTTAACCTGCCAAAATTGGAGGTAAAGAAAATGGGAACCCGCACCAGCAACTTCCATAAAATTAATAGAGGAATGTCTCCCTCCGTCCCATTGATGGTACTTCACATAAAACTTTTTCTCTTTTTTTTTACTTCAGGGAAGCCCCCTCTCCACAAACATCCCCAGCCGGGCCTCCTCAGGGAGCTCTGAGGGAGGAATGGGGACTGAGGGTGTGAGGTCACCAAACTCTGTGCTCCTGAGGGAGAAACAAACTGCAAACCCCCATTTTAAAATGGTTATTATTGAAATTCAACACTTTAAACTTCATTTCTGTGAAATGTTGCTACCTGTTAAAAGGGGTTTTGTTTGGAGGAGCAGCAGTGGATGTATACAGGCAGTGCAGCTGTGTTTAGGAACCAGACATTTATTCTCAATCCATAGTGCCTTTATGGATACTGATACCAAAGCCAAGTACATTACTTAATTGATTTAATATTAATGCAAATAATGTTTTTTACAGCAATAATCATTCCATATGATACTGGGTTTATCAAATGTATGTAATGTACACTAATATACACAGGAAAACATATACAACATATAGAAGAATGTAATAGCTGTTATTAAGCATAGAGATATTTCAGTTATCTATAATATAGAAGAAATACGTAATGAATGTAATATTAAATACAATAATGTATCGATTATGTTTAATACATAATATATAATAATGATTAATACAGAAATAATATACATAATACAGAAAACAATATCTATCACACAATATATTGATCCCTGAAAAAGGCAGGTATTTGATGCAGTAAGCAAGGTCAACATTACTATCGCACCATGTTATTTAAACTGAAACATGACTAATTATTTTATAATTTACCCAGTATGTGCAAAAACTGCATTAGTTCTGTTGTGTTTTCTCTGTTTCACTGCTGCACTGAAAAAGCTGGATTTAGATTTTCAAAAAGTGCCATGTCTCAATCCTTGCATGGTCAACTTGTGGACATCTTTGTCCATCCAAGTTTTCAGAAAGACATGAACTTAAAATTACTCATACAACAGGAGATACAAAGCAATCTCATGAGTTTAAATAATTAATTTTAAAAATTTGGACTTTGCTGCCAACTCTCATGGGTATTTGAGTTATTATTCCTTAGCCTATGAGGTGTCTCACAATATCTGAGCTAAAGAAGTCATTTATACTCTGGCATGAAAGTAAGCACAATGAACTTGTACTATGTGAAATATGATGCAAAGTTCTAGTCTCCTAAAAAAATTCCAGTCTCTAGTGTATTTATTTTGGCTATCACAAAACTGAAGTGCAGCTGCAGAGAATGAATTCACAAAGAAGAAAGTTTTGAGATGATGAGGGACTTAGTTATACCTAAAGGCACAACTTTTCCCATTTGGAAGAAGATATTTTTCAACTACATGGTAAATTTATACAGAGAATCATTTCTGAGACTGCTTATCATTGTTTAATTCAGCCTTACACTTATATTGGAGTAGACAACACTCTATCTCAATGCTTTAAAAATCATCTTTTGGGGAAACCTTTTATTTCCAAACGACTTTTTTAATTTTTTCCAACACAGCAAAGTTATTTATTTTTCATGAAACTATGTAAAATCTTAATTCTGTTAAAAATGATGGATATAAGGGCAAATTTTTGAAAGAAACCCATCAACAAAATTTTAGATGTCTGCAAGTTAACCACCCCTTAAATGGTTCCTGGATAGACACAAAGAATTCAAAGTTGTTATTAACTTGGTGCTTAAATAGATTCTTAAAATGACAGGCAAGTGATTCTCTCTTACAACTTATATTTAGGAAAGCAGAGATGTCTAGCTCAGACATGTATCTCTAAAAATAAGTAAAATCAACCTCTCCCTGTGTTCTGAACTCTTGCACATTCTATTTAAAATTTTAATTACAGTCTGTGCCAAAAACTTTCTATGCTGGAATACACATTCTCAGAATATTCATTCTAACAGTTTTTATGTTGAACATATAATGGGATTATTTGTGAGAACATAAATAAGGCTGGAAGAATTATGTTGTTTAGTCCAATAATACAACTGATCTTGGTAGAACACAGAGTAAAGACATGCACTTTTTATTAGGAAATTAATCAACGAGGGATATTGATTTACAAACTAATAGATTCTGTTAGAATAGATTCCTCTAACTATAAAACTTTCAGTCTGGAGAATGTTATTTTACCTTAAAGACATCAAAATGAATCGTTCCCCAGTTATATTTTCG
>VKON01000252.1:445401-472540 GCA_009741485.1 Malurus cyaneus samueli | reverse complement strand
TTTTCCCCTTCCCTGCTTTAACCACAGAATATCAAAGAAAAGGGGCGGGGAGGCAGGGGGTGGAGGAGTGAATAAATCTCCTAAAACATGTAATCTGTTCAATTAATAAAGTGAATCTAACGGAGTTGCTCCCTGGGGCCTGACAAATGCACCTGTCGCCTTCACCAGACAACTAATATAAAGCACATGTCAGATGTTTTCTCCCTCCACTACTCTCTGTTATTGTATTTTAAGAAAATGCATTCTCTAATTCTAGCTAATGGGCAGTGGACTGACCTGTTTGTTCAGTTGGTTTTTTTTTTTTTGGTTTTTTTTTTTTTTTTTTTTTAATGTAACACTGATTTTCTGCCACACTCATGCTGCTCAGCTGCAACAGCACAGCTAACACAGGGCTTTTCAAAAATGTATTACATGGAAGAAGGATATATATATACCACTTAAAGAACAGACATCCTTATCCCCCATCTGCAGCCTTTTTAAGCAATTTCATACATCAGCCTTGAGCTGTCATCCAAGCAGCTTTAAGACTCACACGATGGGAACATCGATAAGGAAGCGATGCAGGTACTCCCATGTGTGGAAACTGGTGGCTGTGCCCTGGTGATTAGAGAGGAGATGAAAACATTCAGTCCTCCTGCTGTCATTGACATGTTCATCCCTAGATGCAGTGGCCAGCTTCCACCTCCCCAAAGATCCCTTTAAACAGTCAGTGCAGACAGGATGAAGAAAATCTTCGTCCTCTTGGATTTCCCCTTGAGTGACCTTCAGCGCAGACTTTTAACCCCTTGGGTTCTTTCCAGGCTGTAAAAGAGGTAGAGTGGTGCCATAAAGAAAGAGTTGACTTACCTGTGGCTGTGTGTGACTGTCTCCCTGAGCATGGATCAGTTGCCAGGAGAAGATTTTGCAAAAGAGATGTTAGCATCTAGCTACCTACTAAATAAACAAGGTATCCATGGAGATGGGAGGTGCATATTGTAAGTCTTAAATTTTGCCTTCTTGGACACTACAAAATAGCTTATTCTCTAAAATTGTTGCCATGGGCTGAGATTTTCCTCACAGAGATGGCAAGGAATGTTTTTTTGTTGGCGTGATGTTTGACTCAGTGTGTCCACTCTCACTATTGGCTGTATATTCAATGAAGCCAACTATTCCTTTTTTATTTCTCCTTTGAACCTGCAGGGCAGTAGGAGGTGAAGAACAAAGACAATTTTATCCAACATTTGGGTTTTGTTTTTTTTCTCTTCTTTAGGGGTCTTACTATGCTGCCCTTTGAATCAGCTGATATTTTTTGCCTTTGGTCTGAGTAAACAAAGAAGTTCCTCTTTCGTTTCTGCATTGGATGAGCTTCATGGCTGAAGTTTGCACTACGGAGATGAGTGCAAAATGCTGTATTTAGTGTTTACATTTGTGCCACATGAGAGCTTCAGAGGGATTTTTCTGTGCATTACCATGGGTTTTATCCAAAACTGTTTTTGTTTTTTTTTGATAGACATCTTAGGTTGATTACTTTAGCCATTTATCCCCTTGTAAATTTTGGAAGTGGGGTCAGTTCACTTTAAAATCAGGTAGTTTATGTCAATGGAGGTTTTGAGTATCTTGTTTATAGGATCAGAAGGTTTCATCATTGGAAAAAAAAGTTTGGAGGAGTTTTTTTGCAAACATTAGAGTTGTCTGTAAGTAGGGTTGCTTCCAAATGATATTCTCTTATACAAGAAAAGCAGAAATCACAAAAGATTATGAAACATCTTAATGCTCCAAAATGATACAGAATTAATGGTTTCTGTAGAACTCTTTCAGAAATACGAAAAAAAACCTGGAGGTATGAGGCCATCGCTCTAGACAACCATCCTACAATGATTTTAGAATTACTCTTATGGTTAAACTGGATATGCTCTCACTGAATCACATTCTGAAAAGTACATATATGATAAGTTTGTTCTACATTTTCTATTAAAATTAAGGAACTACATAAAATGTACAATGTCTACTTAATACAAGTAAACCTGGAAGTCCTGTTTCTTCTATTGCTTTCAGGGGGCAAGACACATTTTCCTGTATTAGCAGGTTAGAAAAGGTTAGACAGAGGGAACAGAAACCATTATTTTTTTCCATCTGAAACCAATGAAATCAGACTAAGTCCCAGATGTAATGAGCTTAACCTCGAGCAAAGGAAAATCCAAAGTAAGGTTTTTGCTGCAAGGATCTTATTACCTATTTCTACTCCCACTCTTTCTATGCAGGACCACAACAATTTCTGTTTCCATAGCCTAAATTCAGACTTGTTTCCTTTACAGCAATGAGCCAGCAACGAGCACCCAGACAGAGAACCACTAGATTTAAAAAAAAAAAAAAAAAAAATCACAAGTTCTTCCATCTTTCTTCCATCTTTTTAAGCTTGAGGGCAGTCTGAAAGGTTTGCTCCCCCCAACCCCTTGAACCATAACCACCTGTGGGGGCTGTGATGAACTGGAGACAGATTGCCAGCTGGACTTTATAGGATGGTGGCAATGTGGTAGCCAAAATCTGGGTGGAGCAGTGACCAAGACTTTGCTGCTATGTAAAGATGATTCCATCATCTTACTCCATAAACAGTGGTCAGCCTGAGAACCACTGAGCTCTCCAGCAACTCAGTAGGTCTCCCCTTGAGAGGCTGAGGTCCTTGCTGCACTTGATCCTTGGTAAGTGATTAACGTCAGGCTAAACTTTGAAACCTGAGGTAAGGGACATTAAGGCTACACACATATAAACCCTTAGAAGTAAATTTTTGAGCAAGTCCAGGGCTAGAAGTCAATGCAGGTGCATCCAGAGTCTTCTCTGAGAAGGTCTTTTCTGGATCTCATGGCTCAGCAGGAGGGTCTCCCTGACAGTTCTGTGTGGCCCTGCTTTCTACACGGTAAATAACCAAGTGTACCTCACCACTCAATCTTGTTAGATCACTGCCACATTTACCATTGAATTTTATTAACTCAAGGTTCTATTTCGGCAAAGTATGCTTCATATTCTCTGTTCAGAGTGAACTGAGTGCAATCTCACAGTACCACAGAGCATATCCACTCAATATCTGCATTAAAGACCTTCGGTGTGTCCTGAGTTGGTCTCTGGGCCAAGGAAAGTGCAGTAGCATTCAAAAGAGGATTATTTTGGTTGTGTTCCCATTCTGAGCATCATCACATGGGATTTTGTTCCTGGGATGAGGCTGCTGAAGGTCCAGCTGTAAACCAGGTCTACCTGATGCCCCGCCAAAGGAACCCATGTGGTTTGGAGGAGGAACTCAATGCTCCATCACCACTGTGCCCCAAAACAATGATTGTTTCAGGGTCTATCACAAATCATATGAAAGCCCACATGTGTAACAACTTTTGATGAAATAGCCCCAAGTCTGGATGAAGTTATAGATAGAATTTGTATAGATGTTCTTTACTGGCAAATAGTCAGAAAGCTACCAGTGTGAAAGTTAGAATTTTTTCAGGGTTCAACACAAATGTTTTACATGTCTTTGCCTCCACCTCCTCTCCAGTGTCAGGAATTATTAAAAAGCAAATTTATGCCTTAGAGCATGAAGCAGCTTGAGATATTATGAAAGCTGGAGTACTGCAGGAGAATAAGCTCTTCTATGTTTTGTGAAGACAAGGTATCAGATGCTAAAAGTTCTGGCATATATTACAAGACTCTATGGTTTTCTCTTTGATTCTAGAATTCCTTCCTGCCCAGCTTTGGCCAAGTTGAATTTGCTGATTAAATTTTAAACAGAAAGAGTGATACTGCCACACCTCACAGTGACAGAGGGGATAATATTTAGATTCTTTATATAAGACTGACAAAGGCACCCTTGACAGCTGAATAGTAAATTGAAGAAATATTGTTAATAAGCCCCAACAATTAACAACTATCCCATAAACCAGTACCTTGGTGTCCTCTATATCAAATTCACCATGCATAATCCTTTCTTGCACTGAGCTCTGCTGATAAAGGAAGGATTCGTTAAAAATTATTTGTGCTATTCATTATGTAAGCCATACAGGGCTCCTGCATGACAGCAGCAGTTTCAAGAACCAGTCTGAAGATTTTGGAGAAAAAAATATATAAAAAAAAAATTCTCAGTTTAAGAGCAGAGTGGGGGAAAGAACATTTTTCTACACTTCAGTAGGAGCTTTAAGAAACCAGTTTGGTTTTCAATAGTGTCCCTGTGAATAGAAGCCAGATGGTCTTTAAACCAGCATTTCCCCCACCATTCTAGGCATGAAAGCCACTACTCTGATGGAGCTGCAAGGGGGAGAGATAGGGATGGCAGGATACAGACAGAGCACAAAGGAGAAATAAGAAATCCTTTAAACAGGGATTGAAATAGCCTGTTTGACAGCTAGAAAAGGGGGGAGTGTCAGGAAGGTAAAAGGGCAGGCTCCATAGGGGTAAGCAGAAATAATGGAGTGTAGAGTAACAGGATGTGAAGGGGTTATAATGATCATGGTAGCCAAGTGTGTAATTTGCAGTGAATAATTGATCCAGTGCCTTTTTCTTTCTTTATTTTTTCCCTACTGTTTCTCATCAAGAAGATCACAATTTTCTTGCATCTGTTCTGTCCTGATGATTCAGTGAGTGATTTCTGCAACTGAAGCATGGTCTGTATACTGAACACAAGCAAAATTCATTGTGAATATACAATATCAGAAATCCTAGTTTAGTTTTGATGGAACACATAAATCACATAGTATTTTGTACTTTCTCTAATTAGTGAGTGAGACTCTAACAATTGCTGTGACATTTCTCCCAATTACATATTCAGAAAGTGTTTTTCATGAATATTCTTTTAAAATGGACTTTCTCTCCAAATGCTTATGACAGTAAACTCATTGGCAAGAATATTACTGCAGTGTTTGACAATCTAGGGATTTAAAATTCCATGGTACTTTTTTTGTTAAAGGGGAAGAGATTACATGAGAGACCAACCCTAATTCCAGCATCTATAATTACTCGTGAAAATATCTGATATGGTCTTCATTAAATGAAATAGGTCTCCAAGTGTCTGCTTCTCTCTCACTCTGGAGACATTGTTGTATGCGTAACTGAAAATAAATTTACAGATTTCTCAGAAATCTGAGAAATTCAGCCCCATGAAATGGGCTGAAAATGCCTTCAAACCAGAATGTCTCAAGCTGCTTATACATGGAAGCTATGGGAGATGACAATACCAAATAAATGATTCCTTGGAATGCTAGAAAGAATTCTCAGTGCACTAAAATAATATGAGGGTGGTCTCTTTTCATGACAAACTCATAGAATTCCAGAGGGTAAAGCTCTGTCTAGTGAGACTCATGGAAAGGACAGGAATGTAATTAAACACCCAAGTACCAATCACAGCCAAAAGACACTGTAAAGAAAATAATGGTGAGAGGAGTCTGGAGCAAGAAAAACTTACTTTTAGTGGAAGAGATCAGGTTAAAGAATTCTTAAGCAAATTAGACAAATATAAATCCACAGGTCCTAATACCATGTGCCCAAATATGCTGAGGGATTTGGGTTATGCCACTGTGAGGCCTTTTGACAGTGACTGAATGATTGAAGAGGTGACTGGAAGACGTGCCGGAGGACTGGAGGAAAGCAAAGGTCACTCTGAGTTTCAGGAACACTAAGAGGAAGGCCTTGTAGAACTGCAGACTGGCCAGCCTGAAGTCCTTGGGAAAGTGAATAGTTAATCCTAGAAGACAATTCCAGAGAAACACCAGGCTTTGTCCCTTGGCATTCAGTTCAGGGCTCCTGAGAGCTCATGTGTGTGGGGCACAAATTCCAGCAGGGCTCTGGTCTTTCACATGTAGGGATGTCATTGAGGACACTCTTGGCTGGCAGAGGTGCTGTGGTCCTGCATGGTGGCAATCCCAAATCATGGGCACAAGGAGATTTCAGCACCCTTCATAGTGCAGAAAATGCACAGCTAGTTCCTGAGCCTTCCCAGAGCGCCTCTTACATGTAATCTAAAATATAAAAGGAAATGGATCAGATCCCCTTCATCTCTTTTCGTCTCTTCTTCTCCCTGTTTTTTTTTGTTTTTCTTTTTGGTTTTTTTGGTTTTATTTTTTTTTTTTTTTGTTTTGTTTTTTTTGTTTTCTTTAGTTGTTTGTTTTGTTTCTTTCTGTTGTGTGTTTCTTCTTTGTGGGGTTTTCGTTTTTGTTTTTGTTTGTTTTTTGGGGGGTTTTTGGTTTTTTTTTTGTTTGTTTCTTTTGCTGTTTTTGTGTTTAGTTTTGTTTTTCTTTTGTTGTGTTTTCTTTCTTTGTTGGGGTTTTTTGGGTTTTTTTTGTTTTTTGGGTTTTTTTTTGTTGTTGTTCTTGTTTTTGGTTGTTTTTCTTTTTTTTTTTTTTTTTTTTTTTTTTTTGTTTGTTTTATTTTGGTTTTTTTTTTTGTCTCACACACCCAGCCAAGATCATCCTGTGACAGCCCAGTGCAGGATTTAAGGACTGGTGATATCTTGCTTTCTATCCCTTGCTTTGCCTGGGCAAGGCACAGCTGTCATGTGTGGAATGGGGGGATTTTTTAAGCGCTTGTGGCTTGTGAGCCAGCATCTTTGTGGTTGTGCTGTTGTGGCTTTTGTGTCAGCACCTTTGACTGTGTGCTGTACCTTGTGAGGCAGCATCTTTTGAGGAGTTTGTTGCAATACTTTAAACTCTGCTGCTAGGGAAAGCTGGAATGAAGACTGCACCACTAAAGACTGAGCACAGGAAAGCTCTGACCTCCTTCCATGTCCTTTGCCTGTGGTTTCATTCAGCAGTGAACACAAATTTTCTTTAGTCTTTGTTTAGCCATTTGTGTGCTAGAAGAAATTTATAATAATAATATAATTTCTATTTTCTATATTAAATAAATATATTTTTTATATTTATTACCAACTTTAGCTCCAGGTAAACCTTAAATTGTCTAATTGCATTGTCTGTATTTCCTTCTGGTGTACCTTACTGGTTTTCAGTCTCACCCATTAATTTTTTTTCTGTTTGAAACTCAGTGAACCAAGTCATCCTCTTGCCAAAACTGCTCAAGATCCTTCACATTTGAAATAGTACTTCTTTTGCTCTAATTTTGTCCTTTATGAGCTAACCCGCAGCATTTGTCCCATCAGGGCAATGAGACTTCCATGAGACTTCATGAGATCCCTGAACAAGACATGAGTCACTCATTATTCTACTAGTGGTTTTCCTTATTTCCCTGAGGACCTTTGCTTCAACTATTTCATCACAATGAAGATATGCACAAACTAAAAATGAGATTTGAGAACAGGAACAGTGCTAGCCATATGACCTAATCTGGAGGGAGGAGATTTTGGAAACCAAGCACACTTTTAACAGTGGTAAAAATAATACAAGACAGAGCTTGATGAGTATTGTCTTTCCCAAACCAAACTAAACATAACATTAAGTTATTGCTGTGACTGTTTTTAACTTGAGCTGACAAATATGAAGGTGAAATAAATGTTTATCATACCAAGCTTAGAACTCAGGTATCCACAAATAATTCAAGATGTTGGATTATCACATTTAAACCAGTGTTATTTTTTCAATACAGTTCAGGCATTTCCAAGGTGGAAAGGAAACAATCTGCTCTTGGCGAAGGTCTGAAGGTGGAAAAGGCAGGAGTGCCCACCACAAGGCAGATCTGCCAATTCTCACCTGCCGAGAAGTGAGACTCATCTCATTGTCTGTCCCACTCCCTTTCTCTCCTGGAGAGGGGTGCATTTCATTCATTCTCTCATGGAGAGGGGTGCATTTCATTCATTCTCTCATGGAGAGGGGTGCATTTCATTCATTCTCTCATGGAGAGGGGTGCATTTCATTCGTTTTCACAACAGCACCAGAGCCTTCCTTTTGGTCTGTGACTGTCACATTTCAGCCTTACGGCTGCAAAGCCAGAGAGAGAAGAGAAACTGCAGTGCCATCAAATATTTCAGTGCACCTTGTATGGCCAATCTTACTTTTAGGAGGCAATTTACCGGGAGAGAACTTGCCCAAAGTTGGAGGCATTTATGGAGTTTTCTTTTCTAAGGGTTCTTCGTTGTTTACAAAGTTGTAAGGTCATATTCAGAGGCACTTCTGTAGGGTTTTTGTGGGTTTTATTTTTAATCCAGGCATTTTTTTTTTATGTCAGATTCTAGGAATTTGGTTCTAAGGCTAGCTTTCCTTATCTAATTTACTTGAAAGTAGCAAGCAATCAAAAGCTTTTCGAGGGAACCGTAGATCATTAAGGTTGGAAAAAAACCTTTAAATAATCCAGCTGTCATTCCAGCACCACTGCCACCTTCAGCACTAAATCATGTCCTCAAGTGCCACATGCACACATTTTTGAACACTTCCAGGGATGTGTTTCTACCCCTGCCCTGGACTTGGGGGACTGGGGGAAAATAATACAAATGTAGGAATCACGTTGCAAACCCCTTTTCCCTAGGATTGCCATTTTATATATGTAAAAAAAAAAAAAAAAATAAAAAAAAAAAAAAAAAACACAAAAAAAAACACCCTAAAAAAAAAACCCCAAAAAAAAACAATAACAAAAAAAAAAAAAAAATAAAATACCAAAATCAAGAGCATTGAGTGACAAAAAGTGTCAAAAGCACCACAGAAGAGGAAGGTACCTGGAGCTGTAATGTTATCACATCCAAAGCCTTTCAGAATTTACAAAGAAGAAAACTGCCAGACGTATTTGCAACAATTTGAACTTGATTCTTCATTGACGACGAAGCCACCTGCTGTGTAATCCCAGTAATGTAGATAAGTAGGCATATTAGGCTGGGACAATGTGGCCAAATGTTGCAAATACTAACATCATTCTGAGGCAATATTAAAATACAGCCAGCTGGTAAAAATAATATCTAAGATACAGCTTGCAGTCATTGATAAACCAGGGCTGATTCTCCTGAGAGAAAGGGCCAGGCAATCCAGGGAACTGAAGAATTTAGCACATCATTCTGTGTCTCGTATGAGGAACACAGCCACTGCAAGCTGTATGCAGTATTCCCAGAGAATATAACTTTTCAAAGAGAGGAGGAGATGTTTCTAAGGGAAACCAAAGTTTGGAATAAATTTGCTTTAAAATTTGCTGCCTCTAAAATAATTGAAGCAGAAAGCTCCATAATACTGATGGACCTCTATGGAATAAACTGGTGGCCTGACATAAACTGGTGACCCAAGACCAAATGGGTAAAACACTTTACCCATGTGAAACTTGCAGCAGCATTTGAAACAGAGGAATGGGGAAGTAAATGAGTATCTGTAATTATCCAAACTCAATTAAGACCATGAAATGCATTCATTGCTTCTTAAGTGGTGCCTGTGTTTTTGTTGTTTTTGTTTTTGGTTGGTTTTGTTTTTTTTTTTTTTTTTTTTTTTTGTGTTCTTTGAGAGATATTGTATTCAAAGGGACCATGCATAATCCATAAATCACCCACAATTCTGCAGTATTCTAGATTTGGGTTAGGAAGTATTTTTGGATTTACTGACCATGTTCACAAGTTGAGGACTAGTGACACTTTCAACACTGATTATGTATCTGCCAGGTGTTTTTCTTGTCCTCAAGTGGGGTCTTCAGTTTGGGTCTCAAACTGGAGATCATTAAAATAATAACTAAACTTTTGGGATATGAAGGCAGTCTGGGGATTATTTGCAGATTTTATCAGCTGGCTTTTTAAAATCTGTGTACAGCTAGTAGAGGGATGTTAGGCTGGTTGAAGAAAGGATGAGTTCAGATGAAGTCAAAAAGTTTATCTGTTTAGCTGTGCGGCTGTTTCATAAATTTGTGCAATTTTCTTCCAATATTCTTGCATAACTTGATTGCTCAGCATAACATAAAAGATGTTTCTTCCCTTTACTCTGTTCTTGCCTAATTTTAAAAAAAAAAAAAAAAAAAAAAAAAAAAAAAGAAAAGAAAAATCCCCAGATTCTAAAACTAGAACCAACAGTGAAAATTACTGGATTTGAGCTTGTACGAATTATTCTTGCCTTGCAGAGCATCTCTTTTGCCTTTAGATCTGTGTTTGATTTGTTCTTGTTGTAGGCAGAAGTCCATGCCACCCACAGAATACTAAACCTTTGAAGAACTGTTGTGTGATTTGAACATATATTTAATTTACTGGCTATAGCAAATATGATTTTCAAAACACAGATGATTAAACAAACTAGTGATTTTTTTTTTTTTTTCTTTTTCAAGTAATGGTTAGAAATGGGAGGAGAAGTAGGTCCTAAAAATGCTCCACTATGGCAAATAGCATACAGTGTGAGCTTTCTCCCTTTCCATGTAAAAAAAAAAAAATCAGGATTTTTTGCTCCCGGTCTCTGGTTAGCAGATTTGTACAGAACATCGTTGATCTAATGAGTGAGAATGGTCTTCAACTTTCTGGTTTAAATTTATTTTCATCTTTTATACCCATTTCTCTTTTGCAAACATTGCCCGTTAGCTATAATAGGCCCTCTCCTTCCCTCATGTTGCTATTAAAACTTCCCTGATGTTATTTTAGACAGCAATCAAATCCTTTCTTGTATCCCTGTCATTTTGAAAGGCTCAACAAACCAAGTTTTCTAGACTGCTAAGAAAATTTCTCCATTCCCTTGACCTTCTAAGTAGCCCTTTTCTGCATTTTTTCCACTTTGTATTTTATATCTGGGATTTCATTGTTCATTTATATTAAAACTTTATATGAAACTGGCAAATATACATTTGAATTTCTTGTTCCAAGAAATCTTTTAAGGAAGGGCCACATTGAAGATTAGAAAATGGTCCATTGTCAGTGTCCTTGAGCTGCAATTTTGGGGGCAGGTATTTTTTGTGTGTTTGGACTAGCGATTTTGGGGGCTAAAATAACACTAGTTATTTTTTGTGTGTTTGGACTAGTGTTTCTTAGTTTTTTGTTATGGAAGTATTTTGATTGATTTTAAAATGAAAGGAATTATCTGATGTTTATGAGATCACAGGGCTGCCTCTACAGACTGAATTACCCATAAATTCAAAATGGAGATTTGATGCAGAGCAATCCCACCCTCCCTCCTCCTCCCAAACCACTTCTAATATGGGTGAATTTTACCCTCCTGTACTTCTGGGAATATCACTGTTTTCCAAAAACCCCAAAGATCTGTTGCCAGAGCAAATAAATACGGCATGGGGAGCACTGTGGGTTCTCAACCTGCTACGTGGGTAGCAAAGGACTCTGAGTGAGAGAGCACCAAGCAGGAGCTTCCCCCAGGTTGAACAGAGTGTTCCATCAAGTGAAGGAACATTACTGTCAAGAAATTACAACCTCAGCATTGACACAAATGTTGACAGCACCATTTCCACTGATAGCGGTATCAGAACAGATAATGATTCACACAGGACTGCCCAAAGAGTGATGATTTAGATGAAATGCTCTGAAATAAGAAAAAGTTCTGAAAGGAAAACTGCAGATTACAAGGATTTTATCAGGCCACTACTGAGATGGAGCATATTTTCCCTTCAGTTCTCAGAAGCATCCTGCCTGTGGAGATAAACTAACCATAACAAAATCTCTTTCTCCACCCTTTCCCTTCTTGATGGCAGCAAGAGACATGATAGTAGGGCATGATAAATCTTGGGTGGTGATTGAGGGTGTTTAACTGCAAAAAATGTCATCTTCCAAGTGAATTTCTATATATATTTGAAGAACTCAGGCCCAAATCTGTTAATAGCGTGACCTGAAAGAAGCAAGTAAAGACTTTTGTGAAATTTTTGTGGCTCACAATTGCCAAGTGCAACATTTGGAGGTTTTCAGTCTGATAAAGAGTAAATGGCTTTGTCAGACAGAGAAAATTTATGGCACTTTAGAATTTGCAAAGTGGTCTTTTTTTTTTTTTTTTTGGAGGGGGGGGTCCCTTCTTTTATTTTTGATAACCTATTCAAAACTCTCACTTTCTCTCATCCTAGATTAAAAACAAAGTAAAATGAAAAAGAAAGAAAAGGGAACATATATATGTAGCTTTACAAGCAGCAAAGTAATCAGGAATTACTTCAGTCTGTAATCCCTTCGGAAAATAATAAGTAAATACTTAGGACCATATAGGAATGCTGCAGATGGCGTGAAAAGAAGAATGCTGAGCTGTAACAGTGAGGAGGATGTGGCAATAATAGTTATACTGCTGCATCAGTGATAGTCTGATGATGTAAATTTGTGAATTTTTGTACGCAAAAGCAACATCTCTTAACAAATTTTCTAACATAATTGGAAAAAAAACCACACTTATTTGATTATGGGAATGTTTTTTAGTTTTTTGGAGGTTTTTTTGGTTATTTTTTTTTGTTTTTTTTAATTTGGGGCATAAATGGTCGTTTGGAAATTAAATAAAATTTGGCACAAAAAGCAGTTGATATCTGGAAAAAAAAATGAGTGGATAATAATAATAAAACTATAGTCTTGCCATGGACACCTGGAATAGTGATTTCGTGATCCAAAACAAATCATGACTGCTTTATTTAAAGCTGCAATTAATGAAGAATTCTTTGAGACACAGATTCAGAGATATAACTCCTTCTAGTACTTGAAAAAAGCCTGCACGAAAGAGAGAGGAGAGAGATTATTTATAAGGGCCTGGAGTGATGGAACAAGGAGAACTGCTAGAATATGAAAAACAGTCAGTTCAGGTTGAATATTAGGGAAAAAAACTCTTTATTGCAAGGGTGGTAAGGCACAGGTTGCCCAGAAAAGCTGTGGATGTCCCATGCTTGGGAGGGTTCTTGGCCAGATTGGGTGGAACCCTGAGCTGCAGAAGGGACGGAGATTGGAATGAGATTTTTCTTAAGGTCTCTTCCAAACCAGGCCTTCCTGTGCTTCTGTAATTCTATAAATATAAGCTTTTTTTAATTTATTTATACGAATATAAGCTTAATATTGCAAAACATAGTGTCTGCACAGGTATGGAGAAGTCCTGAGGGTGGAGTAACGTGACTGTCACTGTTTGGTGTTCGTTCCATGGTCGAAATAAGAACCAGCACAGATGGTGAATTGACAACTATGACATGAACATTCAGCTGAAGAACGATACTATAATACGCATTTTCTGATATTTTATTTATATTCATCTTTTAAGAGGACTTCTTAATCTGTTGATACCAGGAAGGCAAAGACGGACTACTGGCTTATTATTGATGAATTTACAAGTATATTAAAAGAAAAAAGAAATAAATAAAAAACCAAAAATGGAAAAAAAAAAAAAAAAAAAAAAAAAACCAAAAAAAACCAACCAAAAACCCCCCAAACCCCAAAACCACCAAAACAACAACAAACAAAATTAAAAAAAAAAAAAAAAAAAAAAAAAAAAAAAAAAAAAAAAAAAAAACCCCCAAAAACACAAAGAGATCAATGGAAGACTTTGCGTTTTTTTTTTTCTTTTTCATAAGTGAACCAAAGGGTCTATTTGTTTTTGTTCAAGGGTCTATTTGGTCACATTCCTTATTTGGTTTTAAGATGGAAGACTTTGCTTTTCATGTTACTTGAAGTGAACTGATGATCTGTAAATGTTGATTGTGGCTGTAGAAACCTGAAGAAGGACACAGTGATGAACAAATACGGCATTTCTCAGACCGAATAATTTTAGGTGACCATATTCTACAGTATGATCATCTTGAAGGCAGTCTATGTCTGGGCTATTATAGCTGGGAGTAAAACAAGAAAAATTTGTTTTATTGATTTTAAAGCTAGAATTGAAATGAGCTCATATAGATTAAAGAAAACAAATAGCCTGCAAGGCTATACAGTAAAGTTTGGTATTTCTGTCTTCTTTCCGGTCCCTTTTCAAAACATTGTCTTCCCTCATTTGCTTTCACTCTCATTTGCAAACATTAGTGGGTATGCCTGTAAGTAAGACCCAGAAATTTAAATATGAGATCGATATATTGCAAAACATAAACAATTTTTCAAATATATCCTTATTAAATAATACTCATCAAACTCTCTCAGCTATCCTGAAATCATCAAGTACAATTACTGCCAAATTTTCCTGTGAACTTAAAAGTGGGAAAACAGCTCTGGATCCAAGATTGGTTTTAAGTTATAACTAAACTACAACTATTATAAGGTCACTAACATTACCTAGGTCATGTTTGAGGTTTTTAGCCTCAAAATTCAGATGTCCCTGGGACAGTATGGAAAAATTGTCTGGCACTTCTGTCATTAAGATATTTCTGTGTCTGTGACACTGTGTGTGCAACCAAATTCAATCTATTTTATTTTACAATATTTTATGAAACAGCTTCATTTTATTCAGTATTCTCTATTTCTACTTATAGAGGTTTTAGCAGGTTTATGATCTCATCTTCTAATCTGCCTAGGCTGTGTTCAGTGTTCAGAGGGCCTTAAGTAATTCCCTTCTTATTCTCTGTTCATGCCAGGGACTAAGTCTGCTCTTTATACAACAGATTTTAGGCTACTCAAAGTAAAGTTGCTAAAAAAAGCCGTGAGAGACTAATCAACTTTCCTGTGCATGTTCTTAATCACCCATATAATCTGTTCTCTATTGACCAGAGAGGAGATACTCAAGAAACCAGCCTGCATCCCAAGATTTGGCATTCAACTTTTCTTAGACAAACAGTATTTTTCACTGCAGGTCTTAAAAAAAGTAGAGAACTACTTAAAGAATATACTCGTGTTTTTTTTTCTATTTTGAGATAAAAAAAGAAAAGAAATATCAGGGTAATACATGTTGATTCTTTGAGGATGTGGGAACTATTTTAAAGCCATTCCTTTTTTCAGCAAGCTGCTTTTGGGAGGCCAGAGTGTGATCCAGAGGTTTAAGAGCAGCATAGAAGATACAAGGAGAGCTTGCTCTAACATAAGTATTGCAATCCAGCAAATATTTTAAAAATCTGGGTTTAGAGGAAAGGGCAAATAAATTTGAAAAGAGAAAATTAAGAAGAGGGGGAGAAGAGAGACAAGAGCAAAGAAAAAGAAATTGGAAGCTGAAGAGGATAAAAGGGAAATATGAAGGAGAGATAAGAGTAAGAAAGAAGGGGAAAGTATGCTACTCTAACCCTGTAATATCCTTCTTATTGGCAAGGAAAACAAACCTGGCTTTATTAGAGGCAAGGAAAAAAAAGGAAAGTGAAAATGTTAGGAGAAAATAGTTTTAAATGTAAAACAGTTTATGTTGGAAATAACTTCACAACAGTGTTTAGCTTTATCTGTCCATGTTACATCCTAGCACAGTGGTCAGACTTGGAAAGACTTGGAAGACCTTTCCTTTCCTTTTTCCAATGAACTCTAGAGGCCTTGATCTTGGGAATATTACCTTACACAGCAGAGAAAGGAAAATTGCTCTCACCCTTTTTTTATGATTATTTGTGTGCAGAGCAGAGAATTGTGTATTGGAATTTATTGCTGATACAGAAAGAAGCACAAATGACCTGTGGTAGAGGGCTGTCCTTTCAGACCTCCAAAGGCACTTGGCATTGAGCAGAAAATACACAGAAGCCTCTGTAAGGTGACTCCTGCTGTTTTGCACCGCTATGCAAAGACAGATAATGCAAAAATAAAGAAGGAATATTTATTTGGTGTAAATTGACTTTGGTGGAGCCGTGTCAGTTTACACTGATGGGAGATCTGTTCTGAGAAGTCTACAGTGTTGACCTTAACTTCTCCTCTAGACAAACATTTCACTGAGTTTGCTGAGGATCTGCTTCCATTTCTCTGCATTTTATTTCAAGTTTGCAGTACGTGGAGGGTGGTGGATTTGGGGTATTTTTTCCCTGTTCATTAAAATTGTAACCCAGTTATTGGGGATCTGTAAAATGTATACATTAAATTATATAAAAAAAATAAAATAAACAAAACAAACAAAACAAAACCAAAAACAAAACAAACAAAAAAAAACAAAACAAAAACAACAAAACAACCAAGAACGCAAACACAAATCACTGTGTATTTTGTTGACTGAAGCATCTAGTACAGTGGAAATGTACTGTTGATCATAGAAAGTGAATTCACTATTTCTAGTTATAGTCTCACCACAAAATGACAAGAGAAAAAAAAGAACCCCAAACTGGTTGCTTAAATATATATTTTACTTAGTAGGTTAGAAAAATTAAGACAGAAATATTAGAGATTTTTAAGCCAATGTTACCTTTTGGGACATAGTTATATTTTATAGGAGTTTTATCAAAGGATTACTAAAATTGCCTGGTAGGAATATCAGTTACTCCACAGCATTACAGCATAACATCATCAGCAGATTTATAGAAATAATGTAGAAAACACAGAAATAAAGCTGTGTCAAGAGTTTTTCTTTAGAGGAAGGACTGCACACAGCCATGCCTCCTCATTTTGGATGGCTGTCATTGTGTGTGAACATACTGGCCTCAAATCATATCTTCATCTCATACCTTCATTTGTTTTGAATCCTAAATAAAAAAATAAAAATAAAAAAAAAAAAGAGAAAGTGAAGAGGTAGCTACACATGTGTGGGGGAAATGCAGCATGCTCTCGCTTTCATGCTCTAGCAGAAGCAGGACAGTACCATTTTATGCAAGCTGTTAAGTTTTTAACTCCAAAAAGCCCAAAATGTCTCATCATGAGAATGGAGCAACAGCTATTTGGATTTTAGTGAGCCGTTTTCTAGAATGATTCAAAGAAGGTGGAGTATGGGGAAAAAAACAAATAAAAAAGGAAAATAATCAATTTTCAACTACTTGAACAGAACAAAACAAAAAGCACTAAAGTGACTTTTATCAATTTAATTTCAGTATTTAATGTGAAACAATGAAGCTGATCAGATGGGGTAGATTCATGTTTATTTTTGGACAGCTAAACTAGCATCCATTGGATTGCTGATTTCAATCATCCAGGAAACTTATTATGCATGATCTTTTTTTTTTTTTATTTTTTTTTTTTCCCCATGACTATTTTCACATTCAGACATTTTCTAGAACTCACTCCTGTGGTCTATGACTCTTACATAGATAGAGTTCTCTCCACAGCAGCATGCAGTTTTTTTCCCAATTTTTGGGAACTGTTTTTTCTGATATTGTAGCTCTTGCTCTGGCTTACTCTTTGGATCTAAACTTATTTGTATCTCATTTAACTGTGCATGAAGCAGTTGTAAATGTGTTTATTTCTCACGGGGCTTGAAGAAGTTATTTCTTATATTTTCTCTCTCACACACTTTTATTGTTCTTTCACCCTTACTCTATGTTTCCCTATCTCATCTTATAGCCACCTTAGTTAGAGTGAAATCCATCCTCAATTGAGTCAACAGTAAACTCTCTGAGTTTCTATTTTTATATATATAATTATAATGTCTTGGAAGAGACAGTGTTTTTTTTGGTGAGGCACTATGTATCACTTCACCTGCAGATGAGAAGGCCCTCAGCCATTCAGCCTCTGCAGGAAGGCTCATCCTCTCAAAAGAAAGATGTCCAAAGTAATGTGGAAGAATTTCCCTCAGAGGTTCTTATTTTTCTCATTATAATGGTGGAGAGATCCTAGCAACCCTCTTAGATTAGATGCCTGTTTTTCAGAGTGATAAGCGTGGTTGGGAAGAATAGGAAGAATTCATCTCACTTGCGCTAAGACTTAAGGTTAGAATTCTTCAAGCATGAACTAGTTCATTCAACTCCTTTTTAGTAAAGGAGAGATATAAACACTTTTGCTTGTTCCTCAGGGCTGCTCATTTCATCCTAAAATGGCTTGTTAAAATAGGTCAGATGATTTCAGTCTTCCAAAACTGAGAGAGTGGATCTGGACCTATTTGTCAAAATACTCAGCACAAAAAGACTTTGATTTTAGCCATATCATCAATATAATGAAAATTATAAATAGTCACTCTAACATTTGATGGAATTTTTAGAGAAGCAGAACAAATAATAACCTTGAATTATTCTCATTACCTGACTCATGTGGCAGCCTTTGATTTTCCAATGCTCCTTCATTTTGCTTCCATCTTTAGAGGTTGCTTTAGAGATTCTTATTTCCTTTGCCATCTGCCATATTTTCATCCAACAAAACAAGCTTTTAAATTACTTTGGATATGATGGAAATGGACACTTAGTGCATTACCTGTCCTTTTGTGTCTGGTTTCTCAATGCCCTGGTAGACAGGCTCTTGTAATATTGCACAAATATCTGTGTAGGCAGGGAGATGGATGTCCAGACACAAAAAGAAAAAAGAAACAAAATCGTGTAATTATTTGGCATCTGAGAGAAGATACAGAAACCTCGTTCAATGTGTCTGTTTTTATTTATCTCTTCAGTAGCTGCAGTTGTCAAATGTGTAGAACTCTAGGAAAATGCTTCTCTTTATTTGTGTACTCCGATGGTAAGACCAGCTCATCGGAAGAGAAGCATCTTTCGGTGATTCTTTTCCGATCCCTTTGTCAACTCTCAAGGCAATTCAGTCTCAAACTCTTGTCTAACCAGGGTGTCTCCAACTGTCCAGATCTTATTATATTATACTTACAGAGCTGAAGACAGGATCTGTACTAGTTCAGATCAGTTCTGTGGTGAGTTATGGAAACTAGGACCAAGCTCTTGACCTTAGCCTTGAATTTATTAATTTGGAGGCAGAAATGATGGACTGTTTACCATAACATATGGTTCCTTCAGTAGACTTTTATTTCCTACCCTGTGAAGTTAATTTAATAAATTTAATTCGTTCATTCATTCATTCATTCATTCATTTATTCATTCATTCATACCACTATTTGCAGGCATGAATTTTATTAAGAACATTTGTCTAACATCCATCAAGGAACTCAAACCTGGATTGAAACTCTTCTTTCTTAAGGCTAATGCTTCCTTCCCAGATCTTCTGCAGCCTAGTTATTTACTGTTTTTCATCTAGAGAGTTGTTTTTTTCTGCCAAGCCGTGGAGTAGTCAAGAGGTGTGTTCAGTACTGCAAAGTGAGTGCCTTCTTGACTGTTATTAGTCTTGATAACTACTACTAAAAGTACCTTTGTCTTACCATCCAGCACAGCAGTTTGTCATATTTGTTGAAAAAACAGGAGACTAGATTTAGCCCAGATGGGCACTTTATACAAAAAGACACCAAAGAAACCTTTTGGGTTTAGTATTAGAGGATTTATTGCCATCCAACACTGTACATATACACAATATTGAACATTTACTGCTTCCTTGAAGGAGCTGCAGGCTTATATGTACAGTGTTGCTTTATCATAAAGATGTTGTGTTACCTTGGAGATAAATCAACCGTCTTTTTGCACAGCAATTTTAAATTCCACAGAGAAATCCAGTATGCAAGCTCAGCCTCGCGTATCCAGCGAGGATTTTGAGTGGACAGAAGAAATAGGAAGGACTGGACAAACAGCTGCTTTTTCCTGCCTTTTTAGAGCCTCTTCAGAGAAGGGGAAGGCAATGCATGCATACTTGAGAACTGAGAGCATCAGATCATGGATAACTTGCCACCTATTCTCAAGACTCCTCTCCTTTCCAGTGTTATTCGTGTTGTTTGGAATATGCAGGTGTTACTTCAGTGTTACTATTTCTACTTCTGAGAGACAGAAACACTCATTCCCCGTGAGATGGAGTTATGACTTTTCCTAAATATGCAATCCCTTTCATAAAGGGATTGTGCCATTGTAATGTCCACTTATTCTGGCGCCTATTCAGATTTCTGAAGGGGAGGTTATGAACTTATCCCATGTTGTCTGCCTACAGTCTGTATAATATTGTCAAAGTCTGATAGTGTAAAATAGTTTGTGTGAAATTTTAATTTCTCAGTTTGTCTAGTTCTGATTTTTTGGTTGTAGGCATTTGTATTTTTCCTTCTATGCCTTTAAGAAAAGGTGATTAAAAGGAAACAATCTGACTTGTTTGGAGAAAAAAAAAAAAAAAAAAATTAAAAGTCTAACTTTCTTTGTTCTTCAGTTATACTACCTATGTTTTCTGCTGAATGATTTTTCCTTCAGCAGTGTAATGAATGTGTCTTTTTCAGCTCTGTCTTTTGGGAAAAAATAAACCTTTCCCATCTCCAAATGAAGAATCTCAGGAGTTGAACTTATTGTTTCCTCACATTAATGGCCTTGACACTAGGGTGTATGAAATTTTTTTTTTTTTCTTTTTCTCTGACTGAATGTGTGCCCTCTGGATCAGTGAATTGATTCAGCTGTGTGTAGTCTACTTAGCAAATCCATTTTGTGCTTAATATTCTATATACTTCAGCACCTATGGGTTATCATTGAGAAAGGCAGTAGCTAAGCACGGACATTTTCCAGTTAACTTCTGTTAACTTAGTAATATGCAGGCAAAATTCTGATTTGTTACATGGGAATGTGGATCAAAAGAAATTCTGTCAGATCTATTGGAGATATACTTTGCTTATAGTAGTGTAATTTAAGTGAAAATGAGATGTCCTTAAAAAAAAAAAAACAACCAAACAACACAAACACGTATTTTTCCTATAAGGTTATTTTTGGTTTCATGCTCTCTTCATTCATGAGGTAACCTGCTTTAATATCAATATGAAAAACCCTCCTTGAAAGCAAGGCTCTCTCAAGTGAGAGCTCACACAGACAGTCACCCTGAGGTCACTTGTTGAAATCCAGTGCAGATCAATAGCAGTGATGCTTTTTTGGCAGACAAAAAAGCTCTTCAGTGGACTTCAGTCCAGGCCAGAACAGATAAGTTCCTCCGGAGAAGAGTTGAGTAGCCTGAACTTGCCCTTTGCTGAAATAAATTGCTGAAGCAGAGGATGAGATAGAAACAGTTTGTGGCTGAACCAAATCATTCACAATTTGAATTGTCAGTGCAGCACTTTTTCCCATCACTGACTTTATTAAATAGTACCTTACACTCAGTTAGGAATTCTTTGTAGACCCTTGCTTGTATCAAGAAGCTGATTGTGCCAATTTTTTTGCAGGACACTGTGCTTATAATACTTTTTTTTTGTTTTGTTGTTTTTTTTTTTTTTTAACCCCCTACCAAGAAGTGTTAAGTTCTTTTTTTTTTTTTTCACACTACATTGGCCTGGATGGTGGACAGTCATTTTCTGTGGTCTTTTAAAAAAATAGGTTAAGATGGTAAGATTCATATTTTATACAGCTTTTTTGGCTTATTAATGCAATTTCTTGATAGAGGTTTTCTTTCCAGAATCACTCTTCCCAAATCAAAAACAAAAAAAAACCAAAAACAAACAAAACAACAACAACAAAAAAAAAAAAACCAACAAATTAACAAGAAAAATGCTAGAAAGACAAGATTTCCAAGTATCCTACCTGTGACCGTTCTGAGCAGTATACTTTTCTACCTTTAATTTGGGAAGATAAAAATCTCTGTTATCATGACTACCCAACTTCTAATAAATTAAATAGTTATGGGGAATGTTTCTGAATTGCAAAAGTCAATTGGTTGTAAAGCTAAATTGTAGCAGTGGTTCCCAACACCCTTTTGAACCATCTGATTTGAGATATCCCAATTTTCAGATATTTTTTTTCTGTTTAGCACAAGCCAGGGACCAGTTTACACACATCCACCTCTTCTGAAGGTGAAAAGCATTTAATAATAGGGACATAGCATGTTCCATGCCAGTTGGCCTCAGTACCAGAAAACAGTGCTGGGCACATTTAAGCTGACAATTTCTCTGTTTATTTTCAGCTCCATCTGCTTGCAGATCCATAAGCTTTTATTTTCTCCCATTTCTAACCAATCAAGGAATTGTGGAGTATTTTAGACAATAGATTGCTGGGACTCTTCTTTGGCTCAGAGAAGGTTTAGGTTAAGGTATTCAGGACTTTGTTTGCACAAACTTTGTCTATTGGTTTCGCATGGCCTGATTTGGTAGCAGGGGGGCCACAGAGGTGGTTTCTGTGAGAAGTTGCTGGAAGCTTTGCAAATATTTTCCAGTGTTTGACCACTATGGTTTTATTGAAACTGGCCTGGACAGCAAAGATGAAAGTAAGGAAGGCATTCAGTATCTCATCCTCTGTTCCAAAAATCCCCTTTCCTCTCAGCAGCAGCCCCACATTTTTCCAAGAATTTCTGCTTTTGTTGACCATTTTGGATAATGAAATGTGTTTTGTTTTCCCTCGGTTTTCACAGGAGAGGGTGGGGCATTTCCAGGGGATTACTCAAAGCTCAGGCAGCAGCAGCAAGCTGATGACCAATCCTGGCACTGCACTGTTCTTCAAATAGTCCTCCTACCTCAGCTGTCAGCTTAACTTTCTTTATTGACGGCTGCAGGAGTGAAGATTCTGGTGATGTCTGGTGTTAGCAAAACATTGGGACTGAAATATTTGGTAATCTTTTGCCCTGAGCAACTACTTTGCCTATGCTTTGAGTCAGTCTTGCATGTCTTTCTTTAACAAACACGTTTGCTTTTCTTAAAGGTCTTTGAAAGTAAGTTATTTGTTGATGTTTCTGAGTGTGTATGTGTACAGAAAACCACTGAATAATGTAATGAGATAAAAGAAAGCAAATAGGGCATTTGTAAACCTTTGCCAATACAGGGAGAGGAAAATAGAGCGTAGAGAGCATAATCTGCTAAACACGACAGGGGAAAAAAGCAGGCAATTAGAGTGAAGAGTTATATATTCTGTAATGTGTGTGCATCCATATGGAGACAAAATATGTGTGTAAGTATGTGCACATACAGGAATAAACATATATACGAATGCAAACACATATACAAACACACACACGATGAATTTCTAATTAAGATGAGAACAACATCCAAGCCTAGACTCAAAAGTTATCAGAGGCCTTGCAGAGATTCCCCCTGGAGTTTCTGAGAGCTGGGTTTAGTAGCCAGTAATTTTCAATTTCTTAGATAATGTGTAGGACCATGGTGCTGATTAGCCCTTAAATCACACTCTCTCTGGAAAAGCAAAGTCTTTAATTTCTTTAATGGCTAAGAAAAGTCTCTACTTTTCTCTTTTTCACCTTCAGAAGCTCTTGGTTAATTGCAATCTGGACTTGGTATTTATTTTTGGGTGCTGAGGATAAGCAGGGGTAGAAGCAAGGGTAGCCCCGTTGAAGAAAAATGCAACGGGGTCTCATATTTGGGGAATTGGTTTCTCTAGTGGAGAAATGATACATCATTTTAATTCCTGCATTTTTAAAGTGATGCCTGGGGTTTTTAATCTCAAGTCTCCCTTTGACATTAATGGGAGTCATGTTGCTGAAATGAGCACGTGATGCTTTGATAATTGAAAGGGACCGTGTGTGATAGAATCACAGGCGCTGGAGAGGTAAAATACCTGTTCCACTAGGAGATTTTGACAGTTTTCCTCCTAACCCAGGAAATTGGGAGATTTACAGCTTGTTTATTAACGTACTTTAGCCCATCTATAAATGAGCCAGAGTAGCTGCTCTCGCTGGAAGATTTCTGCATGGGATAAATAGACATTATCAAGTGGAAATGTTCTCTTCCTTAATCTCATTCCATCACTTGTTATTCTTTTTGTGACCTGTTCTCACACCACATATTTTGCAACATTTTGTATGTTTTCAGAGGGTTACCCTGCTTTTCCCCAGGCTCTATTTAGTTGATTTGGTTATTTTAATCTACTGACTTCATAAGTCAAGCCTGAAAGTCCCTGCAGGGATTTTTCCTATTCCTTTTCCCTGAATACTCTAGACTCTTGGGTTATTTTACACAGACTAAAAGAAAAACATTTAGCTGTGGTACTGAGGACTCCAATAAAAATACCAGGGGGAGTAAGACAGTGCAAAAGAGTCTCAGAGAATATCTGAAGACCATACTGGGGAATGGAGGTGCTTTATTTCCTGGGTTTTATGAGGTAGTATAAAACATGGATAAATGTGTTGCACATCCTTCTAAAAAAAAAAAAAAAAAAAAAAAACCACAACTTTTTTATTTCCAACAAGTAGTTCAGAAAGTAACATCAAATGTTTTTGGCGATAATAAGGTCCTTGACCCCTTCAGAGTCCATTACTGTGTATAGTGAAAGCAAGAAGGAACTGAGATCAAGATCCTCTGGTTTAAATATTGCTATATTGTCTGCTGGTTTATCAGTTTTATTCAGTTCTCAACCATGGCCTATGTTAGGGCACGACAATTTCTCATCAGTAAAACAAAACATCGTTATATATATTTACTCTCCCTATTCATCCTCTGAAAAAGTCTTGTACATATTTAAGTGGGAAGAAGGGAGAAAAATGATGATAATATACTCTTTTATGGTTTGTACAAGGCAAAACAAAAGGAATTTACTGCAGCAAACTTCTGCAGTTCACAGTGTAAAAACACAGGATCTTCAGAAAGAAAAGGAAAAAAAAAAACAATCAAAATTTGAGCATGTATTTTTAAAGTATAGAAAAAATATCTAAGGAAATTATTTTGGTAAAACAGTCATTAAAGCATAGTTGAGGTCACCACTGCAAATCGTTTAAACATCAAAAGCAAAACTTAAGGTCTTTTAATGTTCATTTTCTCATGCACCGCATGAAGAGCACTTTCTGGTTGCTGCTTTGTCATATTTGCATCAAAAGGCCATGGAAGTATCTAAAGCATCATGACAGTGGAAGCAGAAATTGAGACATTTTACATTAAAAAAAAAGTGTGAGAATGTTCATGTTCTTCTTCCAGTTAATTATTAAGAAGTTCAACAGGCCTGTGAGCCTGAAGGGAGCAATACATTCTTGTTTTACAGTTAGGGGCATTCAGGTGTTAAAAGGACGGACTATTGTGAAAGAAAAAGCAGGAATGGGTATAATTAACTTGTCTGAAACTAATTTCAGAGTACAGATTCAGAATAACAGTACTTCTCTTAAGTACCAGCAGTCTACCAGGAGGTCATGTTATGATCCTGAATATTCCCTGTATTTCAACCTGGAAAGAGTGAGTATTTCACCCTGAGCTTGTAGCTCTTTCTCAACTTTTAGTAACTCCAAAAGTTGTGTGGGCATGCACACCTCTGTTAATTTCTGGTGTTAATCATGGGTGGCTTCTTTACAGCAAAATGCAGCCACTGGGAGCAGAACCATCCAGATTTTAGCAACAGTACTGAGTAAGACATACTTGCCAAAACAAAAGCAGGAGTTTTGGCTTCATATCGCTTTTTGTTTCAAAGAATTCAAAACTTAATATTCTGTTCTTTGTCTCCTGTTCCTCCTACCAACAAACTCCAGGGCATAAGGACCGATGAGACAGGAGAGTGATGGAACACCTTTTGGTGTGAGAGTGAGCTGCTCTTTGGATAAGAAAACAAGTCATGAATCCAGGATGAGGGGAATGGGTTTTCCAACAGTTTGGTCATACTGTTAGGAGAGGGAAATATGTACTAGAAACTGTTCCTCAAGTATTTCCCTCTGGATGTGTGAGTAAGCAGAAAAAATACACTCGCGTTTTCTAGACAAGAAAATTGTTTCCAGCGTGCGTCTAGCAGTTCCTTTAGTCTTAGAAGAATTTAGAGCATGAACACCCTTGTCAGCATAAAATCTTAACCATTACTCACCATCTATGATCTCCATCTTGCTCCTCTTCCACGCCATATTTCCTATTTCCTCTCTGAACCATGAGACAGAGGACTGCATAGGAAGAATTGATGATGGTGTAAGGTAAGAACTTCAACAGTTTTTTGTTTGATTTTTTTTTGTTTTTTTTTTTTTTTTAACTAACAAAAACCAACTGTCCTTGTGTTGTTGGAATTACTTAACTTCTAGTTCCTGCATGGGCAGAAGTGCTTAAACACTCATACAAAGCAATAAGTGTTTCCAAATATCTATGTCTAATATTCAAATCAGCATGCAAGAGCTTGGGCATCCCACAGGTTACTGATATCACTTCCTTCCACTGCATTATTCAATTGTCATAGGCACACAATCCTTATTTCCTGTGTCTGAGATGTTCGGAGCTGTCTTTTCACAGTCAGACGAACATATAAAATGTTTGTTATGTCCCTGGTGAAAACACTGGAACAGCTTACAGAAGTTTTAGCCTAAATAAGTTGATACAGTGAGATGGGAAAACAGAGGGAGAGCTGTGGTTAGACCTCAGCCATTATGGTTCCCTGTTCTCCCTGATATAAACAGTAGTGAGAACAGAAATGGTTCTGGTACCACAATGACAGAACATGCAAGCCATAGACTGTATAATACTTTTCTTTTATAGCTGTGTCAATGCAATTTTCTTTTGGTGATGTTTTGAAGCTTGCACATTAAATATGAGGCTCTGAACACCTCTAGTACTGAGGCTTTAGCTCAGTAAAAATAATAGCACAAAAACATCAAGTCCATTCTCTTGAGTTTTCATGGTCTATTTCTTTGCTTGCAGCAAACTTGGATAAAAGTATTTACCTCTTAAATGTTTACCTAATACAGTATGAAGAGCTGACCTTAAATGGTCTTTACAGCTCATAGACCATAAAAATAAAACTTTAACTGAACAATTTTTATTCCTGCAAAACCAATGACTGTAGAAAACTATGTTTTTTCCCAACTCTTATCTTAAGAATACAAGTAATATCATCTTGCACAATTACCATCACTTGCAGACATCAATTGCCACTTTTCGACTTAACTTTAAAACCACAGGAATCAGTACTTGTAGGAAGGATGAAAGGCTGAAGTTACTCAACAATGCCTTCTTGCATTCACTGCTAAATTCAGTGGGCAAGACCTGGATTCTTCTTTTTCTTTGCCTTGTGGCTCCTGTGAAGGGAGTTTTTTCTCCCCTTCCTCGCCCTCACAAGAATGTAATTTAATTACAGAGCCACTCTCTTACAAGTAGGATTTCAAATCTAACAATTGCATTTTTTCCTCTCCTTCCAAGTTATGCTCTATATTAAAACACTGCCCATTCCTCAACTCACAGAACCACTCTGGGACAGGGATTGCAGCCCACGGGCAATCCATGCCAGGGAAAGAACAGCCTGAGGGACTGCAGCCATGGGCCACTCCTCTGTTCTTCCAAGAAATGCCTCTTTTCCAGCACACCTGACTTTGCAACTTTCTCTTCTTTGACTTTTCAGAAAAAAAAAAGCTTTCTAGTGAACAACAAACCTGTAAATCTATTTTTAAAATAATATTAAATTTTGCACACACATATATATATCTAATTTGTTAAGTAAAAAAGAAAAATAATGCTGTATTCATACAATGGAATGGTGTTTCACTAAGATTGTGGTGAGAACCATTACCGAGAGAAAAAATGCAATGCACTTGAAAAGCATTTTTTCTCTCTTTCACGGCATCATT
>VKON01000252.1:413627-445376 GCA_009741485.1 Malurus cyaneus samueli | reverse complement strand
AAAGGTTGGTGCAGAAAACAATGTAGGTGTTTCTGGTTACCTTCTTGAATGATCATGAGTCAAAACCAAAGATACTGTAATGTATGGCTGAGTTTGCATCTCTGAAATACAGCATATATGATTGTTAGGCTAGCAACGGAAAAATGAACACTATATTTAACTTATTCGTTAATAGGAAAGCCCACAAAGGGGTTATATAAAATAAGCACATACTGCATTATTTTAGAGTATTTTTTAGATAATACTGTGATCTGGACAAGAGAAATCACTAGTCCATATTGATCTAAGAATGAGAAAAGAGGTGCGAAACTAACTCCTGCCTATGATTCTAGAAATACAATTTTAAGAATGTATGATGAGACATCACTAGTTAGGCATATGCAATAAAATATATCTGGCACAGTAAGAAACCAGTAGGGAGTGAAAAATGGCTTATGGGAAACCCCTGGTAGAGACTGGGTTGGTAAATAACCTGGGCAGCTGGAAAAGTATCCACCACTCTAACCTTGTCGCTTCACAAACGTAGCTCGAGAGCTCCACCTGAGTTCATTGGAGGGAATCCAGGGAACAGCCAAGTTGTCTTCCAGTATCCCTCCTGTTCCTGTCAAAAGGCAAAGGAGAGGGCCTTCCAAGAAGGGACATTGCTACTATATCTAATTTATTCTGATTTCAGAAGAACGTTTTAGGGAAGAAGCATGGACATTCACAGAGTTAGGAGGAACTTTTAAAAATAGAGTAAAACATATAATCAAAGGAAATCAGCATAGCTCATCACAGGATCATTAACACAATTACCTTTGGGCTGACCCACATAGTTTTGGAAAAAATCTGTAATTTTATTTTTGGTGGAGTTTTCTATACATATGAGTGGAAAATATTGGGAGACTGGTTCAAGGCGCCATGTCTGACATTTAGAGAGACCAGGTATTCACGTTTATTTTAAAATGCATAATATAATGTTCACGATGTACTTTTGTATCACACTGCCATCATTCTCTACTTAACATTAAAAAAAATGAGCCACCTGTACGCGTTATCAGATCTTGCCAGCCTCTTGCCACCCCCTTTTCCACTGCCTGGAGACCTGCTGCCCCTCTTATCTCTTTGGGCATCTCTGTGCTGGTAGCCTGATAAAGAATGATCTTGCGCTCTTGACTAGGAGTGCAGATGTGTAGGTTCAAAATTTTAACTGTGGCATTAATAGAAGCCATCACTGCTAGCTACAAATTCTAAAATAACCTTTACCAACAGTAAAAAATACAACTATGGGTAAATAACATGATCTATAACTACTCAATCATGATATATCTTAATATAAGAAGGAACATTTAAAGATTATCATCTCTTAAAAAAAGACTAAACCTCATTAAGAATGAATATTACCTTCCTTAAATTATCCTCATACATTAGTGAAACTCTAGCATATCAGAGCCTAGATTACGATTTAATTTAGATAAGAGTACTATATTATAACGAGTTGCACAAAAATCACCCATGATAATATACTGTGGTTACATTTAAAAGACTCTGTATCAGCAGAAACCTACGCACCAAAATATAAACCTCACATATAAGCAGTGCTATATGAACACTATGAGCAACATATGCGTATTTTTTGTACTACAAGAGGCGCGAGAGGAGTCCCTCATAGTTCCAATATTGCGAATGAGGACTCTGTGAAGACTTTCTCTATGAGTGGGACACCATAGATCCAACTATGTCCTAGAAATTGTAATATCATTTCACTCTTTATCAAATCTTGTAGTTAAGTTTAAACCTAAAATGTTCTTCATGTATCATAAGAGCCAATTCTTCAGTAAGATAGTGAGATCTATATCTATGGTCAGATAGTGTGTATAATTTATTAATACTAGGCTACATTAGAATTTCAAAAATTCAAAAACACTACTCTGCTGACTGACTCAAGAGACATGAAATGACAGTAAATGGGAAATCTATGGCAAATGGGATCAATAAGAGCACAATTAATCGCGATGAGCGTGAAGACGCGGTGTTATAGAAAGCCCTTCTCTGCACCGCCAGAACGGCTGATGATGAGAGTCTCCGCTGCTAGCTACCTTTGGGTGCTACTGTCAAAGAGTAAGAACATTTCACAGGTATAATTATAGGTGTTTCTGTCTATAGTACACCGATTTCCTACACCGTTTGAAATGGAGACTCAGTTTTCCTATCTTCACCCTCTCTAAACTCCTTTAAATATTCTTGACGGAGTCTTTTGCATCATTAATCTTCAGATGTAAAACAGAGGTAGAGCTTATTTTCAAAATAACATGAGAGCAAGTATAATTTTATTATACTCACCAAATCCAAGGTATGTAAATAAGCACAACGGTTATAGAGGGATCTTGAACTAACGTGTGTGGTTAATCTTCTTTGAATAGGCCCCTTAAT
This sequence comes from Malurus cyaneus samueli, assembly GCA_009741485.1. NCBI lineage: Eukaryota > Metazoa > Chordata > Aves > Passeriformes > Maluridae > Malurus > Malurus cyaneus. The sequence continues at coordinate 442,964 of VKON01000252.1, read as the reverse complement.
GTATTAGTATACTAACAATGCAAATAAACAATGATGAAACACCCAGTGTAAGCGAGAGAGAACTAGGCCAGAAGACATTATTGAGCAACTACATGTACAGCAGAGTGCGTCGAGAGAGAGATTGAGAGCACACGTGGGAAGACGCCCAGAATTAATACTGGGGGATATTAACAATGTTGAAGGCTCCACATGTTAATATATATACAGCTTTGCGGAGGTCTCTTCAGATGGAGAGGTAAACACATCAGAGGTAAATAAGAATAACTTTATCTCACCATGTGGGATAAACACTAGTGTGCATCCAGTACAACTTATATTTCTTAAGCATAAATTTAAATTAATGAATCTCACAGCCTGCAGAAACAAAAAACAATAATACACATAAAAGAAAAGACTTAAGCTCTTGGACCCACGGTTTTTCTGCACATATACACAAACCTGTGTATCAGAAGTAAACATCCACACAATATTTACTAGAGAGAGTTGTGCGACTGTGAATAATAAGGATCTTGACCCCCTTCAGAAAGTCATTACTAGTACGTTTTCACGTGGCAATAAGACAAATGGGTTAAGATTCAACAGTCAAGTTATGGAGAGATCGCCCAAACGCAGGAGAATCCACAGATCTAGCTGCGGAATGGTCTCATATTTAACTATAATTAGAGAAAAAATATGGACCGTTCTATACAAAATTAGCCAAGTTAGCTGGTCACTGCGGAATATTATTTTAATCTCAGCATATTTTTCATAATAGCAGACATTTATTAAGCAAGATATTACCAACTCTTCTAATTCTTCTCATCCAAACTTCTACCTCTAAAAAAAAGAAACTCATTCATAACTGCTTTCATATATTTTGTGATCCTGCCTTTCCATTATAGTTAACGATCGCATTGGTGTTGTAGATCACAGGCGACAGGATAATTTCTGCTATTCGAGTGGAAGAATGGAGTGCAACACAAGGCAGAAAATGAGACAAGAAAATGTCCATCCAGAATAACGCTTCTTTATGAGATGTGTCTGCCTAAGCAGAACCTGAACCATCAGAATAGAACTAAGAAGATATGTAAACAATATGCAGGTTTTATCACCACATCTTTTTAGTTTCAAACAAAAAGTGAAATGGTAATCATAAATCCTTTAAGACTGTAATAAGTCACTTATTTTAAGGCTAAAACTCTTCACCTTAATTATTCTTCTCTCTAAAAATCACATAACCTAAATAACTAAACAGCGCAAAAAAAAAATCTACTGCAATTTTGAGGTGAATACAACTAATAAATGGAAAACCAAGCACTCGCAGTATAATGAAAAGCAAGTTTTTGTATATCCGTCTACTCAAGAAATGTCAGATTTTATACTAGTGGGAAGAAGGAGAAACAGACACTTAATCTGATCTATTGATTGAGATATTGATCTGGGGCAGTGAACATGTTTCAGCTGAATAAATATGTAAGCAGCGCTCTCTGAATTGCAGGCCTCTTAAGCACAATCTAACAGTATCTGAAAAGTGGTAAATTCCACTAGTCATTCAGAAATATACTACTTCAACCTTGCAGAGTCAGACAAATCAGACAGATTCTGAGCTGAAATTGACCCTTATCTTCCTAAAGAAAATGGTTCATTGGGATAAGCCGAGTGTAGGCGAAGCGAGATAGGAGCAATGCCCAAGGGGAGTCACCATCTCTGTGCGTCCATTTGCTACAGGGTTCCACTAGGAGAATGAGTAGACTGCTGACGTATTATGAATAGCTGAGATCCTTAGCATCCATGGGATCATTTTGCCTCAAAGGGTACCTCAGACAACGAGGCATGTATAGCTTGTGAACCAAAATATAACTAGTATCTGTTAAAAAAGATTTTAAGATCACTTAAAAGAAATATTACAACAGATCATTCTACTCAATTTTGAGACGCATATTTCTCATTCTTCAACTTTGTTTTCAACACCTCTGCTAGAAATTTTTTGATACACAAACTGAGTACATAAAATGTAACCCAAGAACAGGGAAACCCCAAAGTACAAAAAAATACAGTACATGATTTACTTCAGAATGTTCCAAATGTCTTTACAGTTTGTAAGCCGTAAATCAAAATTAGCTGGAAACTATATAAACCACAGGCACATAAATTTGCAATACTTAAAAAAACATGAGGCATATATGTGGGCTAAGTAATGTTGTTACGCTGCACTGTTGATTTCCACAATATAGCTTCAATCTAATGTATTGATCAGCCTGGAGTTTTGTACGCTGATTCCTGATAGTAATTATTCACAAAGACATGAAACACGTTTAATCATCCATTGGTTGCAGTAGAGAGCACTAAAGCCCTCAGACATGCCTCACAAAAGGCAAACAATAAATGAAGCCCAAGAGCAGGATCACTGGGTTTGGTGAAGGTCGCTTGATTTTAAGGGTGGTGTATCAAATCTCTCTTGTATCTAGATAGTAAGTATTGGCTGCAGTTCTAAGAGTGAATATTATTTTATATCAGCTTGGAGTAATTTACCACACCTCATATAAAATGAGGTCAAAGGTCTACCATGCCCGTTATTGTAAGATAGACGACGAGATACACAAAACTTTAATTTCCGAGGGTTATTGTCTAAATTGCTCGAGCTTTTTGACATAGCTGTGTATGCTGCTGAATCAGTCCTATATGGACATCTGGTCAACATGACAGAAATAGAAACTCCATGGAAATCGCCCATTTATAACTGCAATAAACAATGGGACCAAGAGAAAACACCTAGGCCACTAAGCAAGGTAGAGTGAAAAATAGAAGACTAAAATAATTTTGAAAGAGTAATATATGGGAGCGAATAACTGAACTCTAAATTAAAGAGAGGAAAAAATACAAAAAGAAGGAGAAAAAAAGAGTTATGAAAAACTATGTATATTCTTGACGATATATTTTGGAAATAATTTCAGGGTTCTTTTAGCTCACCTTCTCTCCTGTCCAGTTAGTATAATATTAACATGTGCAATCAGCGCGGAGAGCATTCTGAGCAGCCAGGGATGTGCACGAGCTACTCTGAAGCTCTATGCTCACCAAATCTTACCTATTCATTCTTCCATGTTTCTAAGAAATTACAGTTACGCTTAACTAAGTCCTGAAGTTCTCATTCACCTCACCTAAAGATCCTCACTACTACGATTTCTTCCAAAGTAATTGAATCGTTTGAGGCATGGATGTGATGTAGGCATACAGAAGCTAAAAATTTTAGAGAATCTGGCTTAAATATTTTTTTACTTAATAAGCTTCTGTGGTGGTTTGATCACAAAGGCTGTGAGACAGATCATATTAAATTGTTGTGCGAGAGCATTCATGAGAGAAAAGTGGGACATGTTCCTATGCTCCATGACATTGGTTTTATTAATTTCACTACTGTGAGAAATGATAAGACACTTTATGTGTTCTAGAAATTCTTATGTATTGTATCAGACAATCAAAGAAATATTTAGTTTTAACCAAGAAACTGGAAGAGATTCTTGACCTGAAGTCACGATCATATAGAAAGCTATGCTATCATATATTCCTTCCCTTCTCTCGTCACGAGTAATGGATAGGGAAGTATCCTACTCCTCCTGCCTGTGCTGGTAGTTTGCCAAGTCGAGGAAATCGTAGTTGAGTCTACTATGTGTTTTACTATCATCATTACAGAGTAAAAAAGGACATCTGCAGTGGGATACTCAAACACAGAACAGTTGAGCTTTTTCCATGGCCAAGGAGTTCATGTCGAGTGTCAGTCGTCCATGAAGCACTCTCATGCAAAGAGAACATAAAGAGACAGCCATAGGCACAGTCCATATGCACAATATTAGCTACGCAGTATTAAGCATCTCCTGAATCTAGTTAGCCTTTCTTCTCCTTTGTATATTTTGGGCCCAGAGGCGCGCCTGGACAGGAGGGAGAGGGGAGACGAGTAATTGTGGTAGTGCAAAGTCCCTAGAGGAAAAGAGCAAATCTTCTAAGCATATAAGCCTGTCAGGATATAGTAGAAATTTTCTTTTTATTCAACACCCTTCTCAATTTAGTAAACCATACATTAATGCACAACCAAAGTTGTTGTGCAGCGAGAGTGGGACACCGATGGCGCTACACACAACCTGCTTACTCTGTATAGCTATGCGAGCAGATGTTAATTTTCATGGTGCTTGCTATTAATTAAAAATGGATGACATCAAAGTCCTATATCTCTAGTGTCAAATATAGGATAATATATCGACATAGAAGACTAATACTTCTAAAAAATGAGTTTGTTTCCACCCTGAGTAAAAACGCAGATTTAAAATTTTATATAGCGACGTGTTAATTGAAAAGGATGCACAGCGTGGCTATCGAATGGATCGTGGAACCCACCAGAGGTGTTAGAAATAATGATCTTTGTGGGGTAACACCAGATTTGTCTTAGCCTAAACGATGGCTAGACAGAGAAGCAGAAACTGCATTCACTGAGGTAGGGGAACACTAGAGGAGAATTAAAGAGCACAAGATCATCGAAGAATTTGCCACAACAGAAGATCACTTCTTGGCTCACAATACAGAAAATGTATAAATTTATACCCATTTAGGAAGGCATATGAAACGACATGACTAAAGCAGTTGCAGCCTGAATGACAGGGCAGTTCATAAGAGATTCGTTATTTCGATTACTACAGCAGTCGCTGTAGAATTGGTGAATAACAAGAGTGAGAATTCCAAAAAGGGTTAACAGAACTTCTGGTTCAGAGGTGTGCTGCTCGATGTTACTGTTTTAGCAATGAACTCATGTAGGAGAATTCATCTACATAGATTCCTGAACAACTAAGCGCATGTCCTGAATAGAGGTGGCAAGCTACATTGAGTTATCCTTTAACTCATCCCATTCAAACTAAATAAGAGATTCTGAATGAGCGGTACTAGAGAACGAATAAGAACAGACATGGACAAACTGTTGTAACAGATTCCTAACAGGAAAAGAAAGACTCCTTGGAAGCACCCTTGTAAAAAATATTCAGGACCACGAAAAACACATTACACGCCATGATAAGACTGCACCAAGCAGAGATAGCAATCAACTAAGAGAAAAATGGTAAGGAAATCACTCGCTGACAGCGTCAAAGACCCTTGAGAACAGAGCAATGGTTTTGATGTTTGAACCACCAGAAATGAAAAGTCTCAATCAAAAAGACAGTTCTAAAGAAGTTGTCCACTGAAGACTGCAGTTTGGTCTCACAGCTCAAAGAAAGAGGAATAACCTGGGTTAAGAAGGACCTTAAAGATCATCTTGGTCCAACCCCCCAATGAATACAGCGGAACTGACAAGGACAATGCGCGAGCAAGAAAATAAGGCGCTCCAAGCCCCATGACACAAAAAATAAACGGGAGTGATAAAAGTGGTTTGGCAGATTAACACTTGGTACTTTCAATTGCAATGCTCCTTTAAATTTTGGTGTGAGAGTGAGCTGCTCTTTTGGAAGATAATTTCTATGCATGAACTGAATACAACTCTCTAGGCTAGTCAACCTTAGTATCATTATATTAGGAATTAAGTGAATACTAACATAAATTGGCACAGGAATTCTTGAGGCGCCTCGTTTTTAGGAATGTTAGAACAAGACTCTGTGTAAGAGTATCTTCTTGCTGAACGGGTGCAGAGTAGTACAACAGTACAGGTCTAGGGGAACCACTATGAACAATGTTTTCCTAGCACAAGCAATCTGCAGGTGAAGATGGGCATGAGGAAAGTTTTTTCACCTACAGAGTAAGGGACATCATATAATATTCTGAGTGCTTTGTGAGCAATCATGCAACTAGCTACCTCTGCACACTGTTGCAAACAGCCTCAGAGTGTAGAGCTGCTTCCACAGAGTGACACCGGAGTGGGAATATACCTCTAGTGTAAACTCCCCGTTTGGGAGAAACCAGGCTCCCTGCATCTCCGCTGTGCGCTGCTCCAGTACTGATGGTACAGCTATTCCACAGAGGTTACAGACTTCCAGAACTTCCTGCTGGGTTGCTCCAGGGTGAGTGAAGCTGAGCTGATAGCTGTTCAGTGTCCCATGGTGCTGCCTTGCCTGGCTTAGAAGGACTGAGGCAGTGCCAAGGTTTGTAGTCACAAAGAGCATCTGTATTGTCAGGTGTGGGGTTTGAACGTTCCTTCTCTGAGGTTGACAACTGCCATCCAGGTACTAAGTAGTATTTTCACATTGAAAAACGTCGCAAAGGTGGAAATTCTCACTAGGGACCAGAAAAACAAATTCAACTTAAACTTTATCCTATAGCTTCTGTTGCATCTACTTCATCTCTGCCAGGGGAAAAAAAACCAAAAACAAAAACCTTTTTCTTTTGTCTTCTTTTTCTTCCCTTGCTAGTGGCGTGCAGGAGCCATCACGTAAACTCCTCAAAAAATGGTGACATCTAGAACAGAAATTGTTGGGCTAACACAACGATGCTATGTAGGACATGCTACTGACTGCTAGCATGCACACTAAATGACCGTGGTTTTTATTCTCTCCTCCTTCATTTCAGTACATCAGCACTACAAGCAACAATTTATGAACATGCATGTAGCAGAGAGAAATAGCTGAATTACTGCAGCAGGAAGACAAGGAAAGGAAATTCTCTGTAATCCATTAAGTCCTGGTGCTTTTTCTATCTGCAAATTTTTGTAATACTTTATGTCCTTCCACAAGCTGCTGCTGCAGTCATGCAAACTAAAAAAATTTAAGCCCAACTCAATATATAGTCAAGCACGAAAATTAACGAATAAAAAATTCTTATATGTGAAGTCTTGAAGAATTGACAAAAGACTTTCTAGTGCAAGTATAAAAATCTGATTTTTCAAACAGTTTTCCCACACAGTACCTTATTTATAATTATTTTCCTTTATAGATATGCAGTCTTCTATAAACACCACATGTGACTCAGTAAATTTACTTTCAGTTGTTAGAAGACTGTGAAAGAAAGTTACAGCTAAATAACATACAATTTCCTAGAAAGCTGTACTCAGATATTAAAATGTTCCTACTAAGTAATTTAAATAGGTTCTCTGGGGTCAATTCAACCTCTAATTGATTTTTGTTGTGTAACTGGTTCCATGGCATTCCACAAGACATTGAATTCCTGCTCTGATTCATGAGAATGCGGCTCATCTCTTTGTACAACTTCCGAATACTAACTAGCCATATTTCCTATTCCTCTCAATGAGACTAAACCATATAGAAGACAGAGGACTTGCGAGGAGCGACCTATTTTATAAGGAGATTAATTAATTTGTATAATGTCCTGGAAGTTATCACAGTTACAGCTCAGTTTAATTTTCTACAAGTCTATTACAAAACGGTTCAAAAAGCTAGTGAAGTGCGTTTTGCAAATATCTTGGCTTGTGTATAATGTCTATAGTTTTCTCCTTTGTGTGATGAGAGTGCTCTAATTGTAGTGTGGCTAGTGTATGTCTGTTCAGTATACTCCCAAGTACTGACAAACACTGAGACACACGCAATTTTCTCAATAGCTGTCCTAATCCTGTGTTGTTGTAACCCACAATACCGCATTGGAGTAGCAACCATGAATGAATACGTCATAGACCATTTGAATATCGCCACAACGCTACAATTTATCACGAAATAACTCTTCAGGTGCTCACCTAAGCAAGGGCAGGAAGTGGCTTAAGAGTGTGATACACCATGAATCATACCAACCATCCACCAAAGTCAAGATAAGTGTTTCCAAATATCTATGTCTAATATTCAAATCAGCATGCAAGAGCTTGGGCATCCCACAGGTTACTGATATCACTTCCTTCCACTGCATTATTCAATTGTCATAGGCACACAATCCTTATTTCCTGTGTCTGAGATGTTCGGAGCTGTCTTTTCACAGTCAGACGAACATATAAAATGTTTGTTATGTCCCTGGTGAAAACACTGGAACAGCTTACAGAAGTTTTAGCCTAAATAAGTTGATACAGTGAGATGGGAAAACAGAGGGAGAGCTGTGGTTAGACCTCAGCCATTATGGTTCCCTGTTCTCCCTGATATAAACAGTAGTGAGAACAGAAATGGTTCTGGTACCACAATGACAGAACATGCAAGCCATAGACTGTATAATACTTTTCTTTTATAGCTGTGTCAATGCAATTTTCTTTTGGTGATGTTTTGAAGCTTGCACATTAAATATGAGGCTCTGAACACCTCTAGTACTGAGGCTTTAGCTCAGTAAAAATAATAGCACAAAAACATCAAGTCCATTCTCTTGAGTTTTCATGGTCTATTTCTTTGCTTGCAGCAAACTTGGATAAAAGTATTTACCTCTTAAATGTTTACCTAATACAGTATGAAGAGCTGACCTTAAATGGTCTTTACAGCTCATAGACCATAAAAATAAAACTTAATAAGAACAATTTTTATTCCTGCAAAACCAATGACTGTAGAAAACTATGTTTTTTCCCAACTCTTATCTTAAGAATACAAGTAATATCATCTTGCACATTACATCACTTGCAGACATCAATTGCCACTTTTCGACTTAACTTTAAAACCACAGGAATCAGTACTTGTAGGAAGGATGAAAGGCTGAAGTTACTCAACAATGCCTTCTTGCATTCACTGCTAAATTCAGTGGGCAAGACCTGGATTCTTCTTTTTCTTTGCCTTGTGGCTCCTGTGAAGGGAGTTTTTTCTCCCCTTCCTCGCCCTCACAAGAATGTAATTTAATTACAGAGCCACTCTCTTACAAGTAGGATTTCAAATCTAACAATTGCATTTTTTCCTCTCCTTCCAAGTTATGCTCTATATTAAAACACTGCCCATTCCTCAACTCACAGAACCACTCTGGGACAGGGATTGCAGCCCACGGGCAATCCATGCCAGGGAAAGAACAGCCTGAGGGACTGCAGCCATGGGCCACTCCTCTGTTCTTCCAAGAAATGCCTCTTTTCCAGCACACCTGACTTTGCAACTTTCTCTTCTTTTGACTTTTTCAGAAAAAAAAAAGCTTTCTAGTGAACAACAAACCTGTATATCTATTTTAATAAATATATATAAATTTTGCACACACATATATATATCTATTTGTTAAGTAAAAAAGAAAAAGAAATTATGCTGTATTCATACAATGGAATGGTTGTTCACTAAGATTTTGTGGTGAGACCATTACCCGAGAGAAAAATGCAATGCACTTGAAAAGCATTTTTTCTCTCTTTCACGGCTGGTGCTTTGACTCTCTTTTCATGTTTCTGGAGTTTTTTGTTTGGTTGTTTCTGTTTTGTTTTAATTTTTTTTTCTTCCCCTTTCAACCTGAAGCGTAAGTGATGAATACTGATGTGACAGAGTTTGGTCCTGTCAAAAACTGGAACATGGGCACACATACCTGGCCAGTTGTTTATACTTGCAGGTCAGATAAATAGACATTAAATTATTTTTTTGAGAGAAGAGTCATGCTTTATGACCACTGAATTCAGGTTAAATAACTTCTGAAATGCTCACAGTTTTAATACAAATCACTGTCGACCTCTTGCAGAAGCTTTTCCTGATATTGAAATCTAGTCACTTTTGGGAAAAAAAAAAAAAAAAAAAAAAAAAAAATCTAAAACAACCAACAGCAAAAGGCTTTGAGACCTTTCTCAGATTTACAACTCAGCTCTACTGATATTAATTCACTTTAGTTTCTCCTGAGAAGTTGATTTTGTCTGTCTGTCTTCCTGCACAGAGATATGTAATGAAATAATTGTTAATTTTTACAGATGACCCTCTCAAAGTCAGAATAGGGAACAATCTTGAAGTACAACCTCATCTATGAGTATGTACTAAATTTTGGGGATCGGCTCAAACCACATTCAGGCTGAATTTCTGTGTCCTTGCTGAAGCAGATCTCAGGTTTGCTTAAGGTATTTACAGGGCATTGAATCTGCAGAGCCTAAACTGACGGGATATGGCTGCAGCACTTTGCTCCATTGTATGTTTCTCAAACTGGGAGATTGCTTTCCTGTAAAAAAAGCTGGTGATTACAAAGGAAACAACATGACAAATGCTTCAGGACATTAAAAATCAGGTGAAGAAAGATATCATACTAAGCTCCGCTCTTCCAGATTGTAATAAAATTGGGTAAACTATTCACCGTGACTAATTTATTCAAAAGTTGCCCCTTCATGGGCTCATGAATTTATATTCAAACAGATTTGGATTTCTACAGATTTGCTACTCAATGTCACAATTACTGAAATAGTTGTACTTTTAATCCTTTTTTTTGGGGACTTTCCCTTTACACACTCTTTGATTCTTATATTGTGCACATGGCTTTGAGAGGACATGAATTACAAGAAGCCATTGTCATGGAGTAGTGACGATGGATCTTTATAGGATTATTCTTTCATAGCAGTCCTGCTGCATACAAATACTCTGCAGTAAACAGAAATGTAGGTAACATTATCAGACTGTATACTAAATTGCATTACAGTAATCTATTCAGGAGGGCACATTTTGAGAGCAGAATTGCGTCTAAACTTTCAGTTTAGATTTTGTCTATAAGAATTTGCTTATCTTCCATAATTTATTTATCTGAATGAATCCAGGCCCACTTTACTCTCTTACTTAAGAACTAGGTCTCACAGAATGCACTAAAGGTAATTAGCATATAATTTTAAAGTAGGATAAATGCTTCATATGGAAACCTTTGAAGCATTTCACAGCATGAGCACAAGTGTGCATTATTAACCTCATGACTCAAAGACAAGGCAGATTGATGGGAGACCCTCAGCAGCTTAGGCAGCTGGACCCAAAGCAATTCCAGTTTGAGGAGGGGTGGCCTGATTTACCAGAGATTCCACAAGAGAGAATATAAGCTGTTTCCCCAAAAGATTCAATGCCTCAGGTTGCACACAGTAGTAAAGTTTGGACACCAGGCAAGGAGTCACCTGAATCTGATGTGCTCTGGACACAGTGAGGACCTCTTTCAGTTTGCTCTACTATCCTGCATGAATTTGAAAAATCCTCATGGATCCTACGTTCTTACACCTGAGTGTAAGGCTCAGCCTAAGGCTCACAAAGAATCTCCAATCTTTTCTTCTACGCTGTCTTGACCCTGAATCCTCCACCCATTCCACTCAGTAGTTATTTTCAGCTCCTAAGAACCTAATGATAGTCTACAAAAATACCTGGACCAACTTAAAGAAGGTCTGATAAAGGACGTTTCCATAAAAGGCCTCTCTGTGTTGCGGAGATTATAACAAGATGTATGTATCAGAAATTCCTTTTTCACTTTCCCAAATGATTTCCTGAAAGTCTAGATATTAAATTAGTTCTGTGCATAAATATAAACAAAAAAACCCCATCAAAATAAACAGGTCATAGCATAATATTTATAAATTATTAGAGAAAAAAAACTTTAAATCCATCACACTCAGAGTTATTGGATAAGTAGTTTATGTAAATACTCTGCAGTCCATGGAGAGCTCATACATTATTATCAACAATTATTATGCAAATATTCTCTTTCTTAGTAATTTAATATCAACACTAATTGTCCACTTAGACTGTTTATTATTGGTTTTTCTTCTTGGATGGCAAACATGGGGGAAAATCAAGCATTCTGTGAGATCATAATCAGATTTCTGTTAACATTGACTATATAATTGCTGGGAAATCCCTTACAATCAAAACCTCCAGCTAAATGAAAAGCAAAGAATATGTTTAAAAAACGATCATGAGGCTATGCAGATGAGCCAATCATGACTGACATCAAGTTTTCTTTGTCTTACATCATTTGCAAACCAAGAGCCTTTGCCGCAAGGATGCACTTTCTTCATAGCTAGGACAAGCTGCATGCAAATAATTGAAGATTAAAGCACAAGATACCACAGAGTATGGACACATCTTCACCCAATTATTTGCTTTATTTTATTTTTAGAAGAATCTTGTCATCTTTTTATTTGTGAACAGACAGAAGGATTTATATATACTATACCAAAAAAAAGTGTGTAGTGTGTACCTGAATGAATACTTACAAAGAATGTTTCTATTTCTATCTCCCACAGCTGGTTCATTTTCAGCCCATTCTGGCAGTGAAAGAGGGACATGAGCATATGACGAGTGGTTGGCAGGTCTGTAAAATGTTCTCTCACTGCAAATATAAAAATCATCCTTTGACAGCATCCACACAGGAAGCACTCCCTGCTTTAAATCAGTGATGGTGGAGGAAAGAGGAGAAAAGAAAAGAAAACAGAAACAAGGAGAGCAGGACTTAATTATTTCATAAAAATTCAGGATAAAGGCTGATGAAGATACTATTACTGGGTGTAACTGAAGGAAAACTTAATTGTTGCTATTTGTGTTGTCTTTTTGAGTGGATAAGTGAAGAACTGGTTTTCAAGGGGTTTTACAGTTTAGTTTCTCCCTTTCACAGGCCCTAAACAAATGTTTAGAAAGGAGGGAAGATGTTCTTTGTCTAAAGATTTGTTGAACTTCTTCTTTTTCTAGAGATGTGCATTTTCTATTCTTTTGGGGTTTTTTAAGATTAATAAGAACTGACACAGAGGATTTTATGTTTACAAAGTGTTGATATTTTTGAAGTTCTTCACTAAAGATATATCTTATACTCTGTTTCTGAAGGAATTGCCAGCAGGAAAGGATTACTTATTAATCAGGTTTTTAAACTGTCCTGTGTACTGTTTTCTGACAATTTTCTGTGGGTGTTTTTTAACAGACAGCTACCTTTCCCCAAAGATGTAACTCGTTATTTTACCTCTCAATATCCAGTCTTCTTGTGTAGTTATAGGATAAAAACAGCCATAAAACACATAGAGAAGTAAAGGAAATAAAGAGAAAAAAAAATAAAATAAAAAAATGAAGACAAAATGAAGACAATGAGAGTCAAATATCCATTTGGAGTGTAGTACTGCAGCCTTTGAGTAAAACATCTTCCATGATAAAATTCTCTCTCCTGTGTTAATTTATCTCCTGCACATTATCATGCCAAGCTGGATGAGAAGATCTGGGATCTTTGGTACAATAAACCACCAACATGCCAAGGTTCTGTTCAGGGTAAATTATGCCATGTCTTTGGGTTGAATCCTTGTTTGCACTGCTTCAAGGGAGAATCAGTTCAATTGTTCTTTTTCTTTAGGGAGGGGACTGTTTATAAACTTAATTTGCACCCAATATGTGCAAGGTGCAGCTTCATTCCTGTAGTTGGACAATTGGTGGGTAATTGTCACACAAAATGTATCATATATCACTCCAGTTGCTATGCCCTTTAAAATTTTACTTGCTGTCATGGTTCTAACAGAATCTATTACAAGATCTTTAGAAAAAAAGACAATTTTGGAAAATCTTAGCGTATGTCTCATTCCAGTCCACAGAAATCCCAAACTAATTCACAGTCTATTGTTTTCCCTTAAAATACAAGTGGTGGGAGCCAGTGCTCAGCAAACACAGGAGGCAGAATTCCAGCCATAAAATGCTTGTGATATTCAAGCTCAGGATGAGATCCCTGAAAGAAAACAATTAAAATTCAAAAAGATGAGATAATTAGGCCAATTTCTGGTTTCTATAACTCACAACTGTACATGAAGGCTGGAGACAGAAAAGTAATATGGGAATCATGACAGAATCCAAACAAAGGGATTGAAAACTTAACCACAAGGAAATGGTGCTCTTGATCTTGAAATGCATCCAGTGCTGGCAATTGTGTAATTTAAAAAAATTGGTTCAATTAAAGCAGCAGCTTCTTATGTTGAAAGCTGAGAGCTTGTGAGTAAGACAAGAGCTGGATGTAGCAGAAATCAAAGGAGAGTCATAAGAGCAGCAATCATAAGATTTGGAGCAGTAATTCTGTGCTGAATGAGAGTTTGAGAGCTCGTATGTATCTCCTCTCCGGAGCTGGACCAGATGCAACTGAAGACTGAAGAAATCATTTTAATTTTTCACTTAAGAAGATAAAGAAAACTCACAGCAGATCACTAGTTAGATAATCCCTGAGTCAGAATGAGGTGACCTCCTAGATCCTTTGCATAGTGTGCTCGAGAGAACTAAATCCACCTCCTGAAAGTACTCTAGGAGTTCACACTGATGATGTGTATATGTGTCCATTTAAAACAAAAGAATCTCTTTGACCAAAAAGGGTTTGTTTTTGGTTGTTTGTTGTTGTTGGTGTGGGTTTTTTTGCCGTTTTTTTCTGGGTGTGTTTTTTTTTTGTGTGTGTTTTCTTTTGGTTTTGGTTTTTTTTTTTTTTTTTTTTTTTTTTTTTTGGTTTTTTTTGGGGGTTTTTTTGGGTTTTTTTTTTTTTTTTTTTTTTTTTCACAACATTTTTTTTTTTTCATTTTAGTGGTTAGTTTGCCTAAAGTTTTAATTAGGTAAATTGACTTTTTTTTTTTTTTTTTTTTCCCCCACAATTTCATAATGGTTGGCTACATTCTGTCTGAAATAATGAACTCATACTGTGATAATAATCATGATAAGAGAAAAGGAGAGAAAACCCAAACATTTGAGAGGTTTTTCCTGTTATCTGGCAACAAGTTCCATCCAGTGGATGTAAACTTAATTGCAATATATTTTCTTAATGATCTGGCCTAATTGGGACTCAGATAGAAGAGTATATTTTGAAATGTCTCCTTCTTTAACAAAAAGTGTTTGTGGTCTGCTTTATTTGAAGCACCTTTAAAAGACTAGCTTTATGTATAAGTAATGGTTTTTCTGATATTTAATCAAGACTTGCCGAGAAGGATTGGCAGGAAATCATAAAAATTAGCAATGAGAATGACCTTTTGGGCCAACAGGTATTTTTTTTTCCCTTTCACTTCCAGTAACAGAAGAGTGAAGATGGTTTTCCTGCAAGTTATTTCAATTTTTTTCAGAAGCTTTGGTCCATCTTTAGAATAATTCAAGCATTTCATTATGAAAAAAATTGGCTTGGAAAAAGGAGAAACACCCTGGAACCAAATATCTTTCTCACCACCACCATCAAATTAAAAATCTCATCACCACTGAAATCAATGCAATTGTTCCTTGCTTCTGTTAATGTGAAAATTAGCATGTACTGGTCTGAATCATTCTTTTGTGGCATCTATTTTTTGAACGATAAGGGAGACTTCCATGTAACTAACTTTCCTAACATAGATTTACTGTTCTTATGTTAATTCAGCATTTACTTAATTCCGATCATTCATAAAACTCATTCACTCTATATACACACTACTCAGTCACAGAGTAACACCACTTGTAATTTTACGATTATCACCCCAGAGTTTTTCAACAATCCAGCATGGAGCAATATCTGTAACCAGCAAGTTGTGAATACTTCAGAAAGAAACAAGAGGTTGTGATGGTGACGTGGTGACAGTAGCTTCTTCTAAAGATATTCAAAATTTTCGTGCGTTGCAAGGAACTTCATGGAAGGGAGAAATGACAGTAGTGGACATACAAATAAAATGAAAAATGGGGTGTCAAACTACCAGTGGATTTCACATAACAACACAGAGTACTAATGGCTCCCCAATTTTTTTTTTTTTTTTTTCTTTCATTTAATCTCGATTTTAATTTCACAAGTTGTGCTTTATTTATTTTCCTCACCATCTCCATTCCATTTTTTCCTTTGTTTTTTTCATTTTATTTCATTTTTCCCCCTTTTTTTTTTTTCTTCTGTCTAATTTTTTACCAAGAAACGGAATGTTAAAAAGGTACTTGACCCTACAAACATAATTGCAACTGATATTTCAAACGCATTATACTACTTATCAGCTGCAATCCACTAGCTGCCAGCTCATGAATAAAACTGGACACATTGAGGCACTTTAAAAACCAAGTATAATAATCACCTAAACTCAAACTGTCCATGCACCTTTTATTGTAGTTTATTTTTTCCCCTGTTATTGCTCATTACCAAACCATGTGTTCATGTAAGCAGAATCTTCTCTTTCCTTATATCCAAGCCTGTACCTCTTCTGCATTCATGAGTTATGCCAGACACTGACTTTAGTAATATCACTATGCTTTTTTATTAGGGGGATTTCAAGAGGCCTGAACCAATCAAGGCCAATCCCTGAAAAAACTGGGAAGAGTGGACCTTGTGTAAATACATAACAAATTAAAAAGGCAAGGGAGAACACAGGAAGGAAGACAAAGATGTCTTTCACAGGGAGAATTCTGAGGCTGATAGAAATAGAGCTACTGAAAGATACTGAAACGCATAGGGTGGGCCAAATACCTAAACAAGCATGCAGTCAGAGATCCCTGATGTCCAAGTTATCCACAAAGGAACTGGCAAATATTACATAATATTTCTGAGGTCTTCTGGAGTTGCAGCTCAGCATTAACAGCCATGGTGGATGTCTAAAATATCAGCGAGTGCCTGTGCATGTAAATGCATATCACTCCTTTTTTTTTACTTTTTAGATAAATTCCTTTCTATTTGTGAGCACTATTAAACCCCATCTTATGCCTCAATTAATGCAAAATAATGTACTGGATCACAATTTCAAGCTCTTAACATTTAGTTTCCACCTGATCCCACGAATCGTTTATTCAGAACTACAGCATGATTAGGTTTAAAGAACAAGTGGGGGGTTGTATCCATTTCTTTGGAATTCACAGAACCACAGAATGGCTCAGGTTGGAAAGGACCACAGTGGAGCCAACTGGAGCCAACTCCCTGCTCCAGCAGGTCCAACCCAGAGCACACGGCACAGGATTGTATCCAGAGGTCTCTGGAATAACTCCAGAGGGAGTCTCCACACCCTCTGTGGACAATCTCTCCAGCACCACCACTTCACAGTAAAGAATTTTTTTCCTCATATTCAGGTAGAACTTCCTGTGTACAGTTTATTCCCATTGTCTTTCCCATGGTTTGGCAGAGCAGAGCCTGGTCCATCCTTTTGAAACTCCCCTTTAGATATTTACATACACTGAAGATGTCCCCTCTCAGTGATCTTTTCTCAAGTCTGAACAGACCCAGCTCCTTCACAGTTTCTCCACATGAGAGATGATCCCCCAAAGAGTCCCTTGATCAGCCTTGTTGCCCTCCACTGGCCTTGGTGCCACCCCAGGAGCTCCTGTCCCTCGTGTCCTGAGGTGCCCAGAGCAGGACACAGCCCTGCAGAGGAGCCTCCCAGGGCTGAGCAGAGGGGCAGGATCCCTCCCTGAGCTGCTGCCACCCAGGGTCCCATTGTCCTTGTCCCCCAGGACACTCTGCTGGCTCATGGACAGCCTGGTGTCCACCAGGACCCCCAGCTCCTTCTGCTCAGAGCTGCTCCAGCAGGGCACCCCCAGCCTGTGCTGCTGCTGGGGCTGTTCCTCTCCATGTGCAGGACCTGCATTTGCTCTGCACAATTTCAGCAGGTTCCAATATGTTAATTTTCAACAATATCAGATGGAACAGTTAAAAGAGAGAAGCCATGTTTTACATAGTCTTTATATTATTAAAAACAAACAAACAAACAAACAAACAAAAACAAAAACAAACAAAAAACCAAACAAAACAACAACAAACAACAACAAACAAAAACAAAAACAAAAAAAAAACAAAACAAAAAAAAAAACAACAAGTGAACCAAAATTAAAAATTATTAACCCAGACTGAACATACTACCAGACTGTTTTTCCTACATGCAAATGAGAATTATGGAGACTCTGGATTCAGTCTTCACATTTTCTTCTCTCTGCAAACTCCAAGCAGATGAAGGATGAATCTCCCAAATGATGTATTTTAATTTGAGAGTAGATAACAGACTGATACAGATCACTCATGTGTAGTGTGGTTGGGACCAGCTTCCCTAAGAAACCTTTATTTTTTCCTCTTTTACTTTTTACCTTAATTCTGCATGACATTTTTAAAAGGCATCTCTTCAGTTTGATAGATGATTTTGTGGGCCAAGAGTCTTACCTCAGATCTGAACCTAAACAATTGCTTTCCCTGGGGGGAAGAAAAATAAAAAATAAGTAAGTAGTTAGTGTTATTCTTTGCTCTCAACTGTCACTGCAAATATACCTCACTTTACATGCAACCAGAAGACAGTCGATGATCCTTGCATCAGTGTCAGGTCTCTTTCATAAATTCAGACAGCATTGAGGTGGTCAAAAGTCAAATTCTGAGTACTCTCCTGGGGTCTTAATAGGTTACCTTTGAATTGGAGCAAGCCCTCCTGGGTCCCAGGCTGTTTGAACTCCATAACTGGGTTTTCCACATAAGTAGCTATCAAGCCAATGGGTCTTCTGGGTTCTTACTTAATATGCTTAGAGGTTTTGCTATTGGAATAAATGCCATTTCTTTTTGTTACTGGATTCCTCAGGCTTTTGGAGTGCAGTTTTAAGCACTCTAAAATGCCACTAGATACTCATTATCCCACCTCCCACTCCCCAGTGGAATTCTTAAGTGACAAGAAGCTGGAAAAATACAGATGGCATAATTATATATTTTGCAGTTGATTAATCACCAACAAAACATTAATCACATTTGGATATAACAATTACATTAATCAAATTCTTTATAGTAGAAATTAAGTTTCCTTCTGAATAGGGAATGGGATTCCTTTTAGATATTGTGACATGGCTTTTCAAGCATATGTTTTGCAGCCAATTCCACATTCTGCATTTGTTTAATCAGCTTTAGGGCCTCTGTAAAAAAAAAAAAAAAAAAAAGGCTCAAGTTTTGGTTTTTTTTTTCATGTTTCCAAGTGCACATGTTAATAATAGAAGAAGTACAAATAGAGATATATCTGCTGTGACAAACTACTCTTTGTATGCTACCCTTACTAATTTTCTGCCTTCAATGGATCTTTTCTCTTTTAAAGTTGGTTTTTCGAACAGATAAGAAAATTTCTTTTGAAATAATTCAAGTTGGTAATGTATTGATAGAAGAAAGACAGCCAAGATAGCTCACCAAAAAATGAACTCCAGATGGGTTATCACAACTGTCAGCATCAAAGGCATGAGGAATTTTTGCTGGCCCAGCGGTCAAGGCACGATGCTGTGGCCAGTCATGTCAGATTTATTTGCCACCTCTCTTTGACTGCCCAGTCTCCACGGTCTGTCACATGCAGCTCTCCTGCCAAGGAAAAATCTTTGGCACTGGCTCAAAGCTATGACTCTGTGGCACAGCCCCACAGATTCTGTGTTGTCCTAGGTTATGCTAAAACTGGTTTCAGCTCTTCAGATGTGGGTGATGGACTTCTAAAAGTGTGCTTTACCAACCATGTTATGGAACAGCCAGAGGCCAGTACATGTTCCATCACTGCTGCTAAATCTGGGTCACTGTGCACTAAAGCAACATAAAATGTGTAAACCAGAGGCAGAATAATCAAGCAGAATTTAATTGCCCACTACTGAGGGATGCTCTCTCTTAGATAATACATGAAAACATAACTAAAAAGAAACTCTAAAATCCAGGAAGATAACTTCATAAGATTAATTCACTCTTTTACATTGGTGTTTTAGTCCAATATCTTAGATATGCCTTTCTGGTAGATTAAATAATCTAGCTGAAGCACACAGGCTAGAGAAACCTTTCTTGGGATGTGGCAGCTCAAACTCAGCTCAAACCCAGGTCAGTGGAGGTTTCTGAGGATGCTTTCCCCCGTTTCTACAGGAAATATTCTGATCCCAAAATTATACTGGAAAGGAGAGTTCATCCTCTCTCAAAGAGTCCCATGGTGATGCATAAATTTTCTATACATTTTTGGCACTTCATTCATCTGAACCACATTTTTAAGGCACATAGTTCCACATCTAATTGGATGGGAGATTGTGACAGACCCAAGGATAGAAAAATACACCAAGATGAGTGCCTTGGTTTAAATATGAAACCACTGACTTCTGCCTGAGTTTTCATAATAGGGATACAAATCAGCTCTGGGGAAAAAAAAAGTCAGCAGGATTTTTTTTTTAGAATTTAGAAATAAGTTATATTGAATAGTATCTAAATTCATCAGTTATACCTCTTATTTAAATAAGAGCATTGTGCAAGCAGGTTGCTAAGAAAACAGTGTAAAAGGAAAATCAAAAAGATGTGGTATCTCATATTCAGTGTGTTCAAATCTTGATTTCAATACCTAAACATTGCATTCAGACTGTGAATGCATAGTAAAATATTCATATTTACGTAGTTTTTTTTTTTTTTTTTAATTTTTTTTTTTTTTCTGAGGGACGACAAGAGGCAAAACAGCACATATGTGTTTGCAATAACCATTTGCTGCTGCATGAAGATTATTTGTAAATTAACCATACAACTTAAAGGAGTTGAGAAAAAGCAACAAATAAAAAAAAAAAAAAGAAAAAAACCCATCCACTTTAACTACACCATAAGATCCATTAGGTTTTGAAACAAAGAACTGAGGCATGTTTTCTGAACACATAATTTGTCTGCTGGTGCTCAAAATTGGGATGTTACTGACTTCTATGAAACACTTTTAGAGCTATGAAGAGTGGTGCTGTAGAAATAAAGTGACTGATGTTCTGCCAATACAAACCTCAAAAGGAGGTTGAAAAACACAGCAAGTGTCGCTTCTGAAGCTGGAGATAGGGAAGCATTATGTTTTATTTTGCCCTTTAATATAAGCCCCAAAGCATTGCTTCTCTAAAACGAGTCTGCTACCTGAACTGAGTCCAACTCAGTCTCTCAGCACAAATATGGGGATGAAAAACCCATTCAGCATGTCACTGTAAAATTTCTGTGTTTATTGCTGGAATTAGCAGAGCACAGGGTCTTCACATCCACAGGTTTTGACTTCTATTTTGTTGCATACTGAGGAGATGCAGAGCCAGCTGTGCACTGCTCATTCATACTGGGAAGCTGCTACTCCCCCAACATCCCCACTGATAACAAGAGGATTGCTTTAATTGGAAACATTAACAGTCATGGGAAACCGTGCCTGAATCCTTAAGGACACATGAGGGCTCTGCCATGATCAATGGGAGATGGGAAAATTGCCTGCTTATTTGGAAAAAACTTTTGTTTTGGCTGTTCGTGTGAAATTCATTTGTCACTCCTGCATGGTTTTGAGACTTTGAGTGAAATATTTTATGCCATTATCGTGTTTGCCAATAAATAAAGAGAATTTCAGTATCATGATTTAATGCTGAACATACCCCATTATCCCCAGAAAGCCTCTACTGAACACAAACTGAAGATCTGGCTTGGGCTTTTATAGGCAAGGAATCATGATTCTCCTGCTTCAGTGTTTCACAAAAAAGTAACCATAAAATCTCACAGTACCTTAAAAAAAAAAAATAAAAAAAAAGAAATATCCTGGATCATGTGCATATTTTCTCCAAGTCTTTTAAATCAATCGATGTAGTTTAGTGCAAGTCTTTTAGCATGTAATGTTGATCCTTGTTAAGGCGAATTTTCCTTTCTGGAGCACTTCATGTGATGTAAATTTGTCATTAACACTGTTGGATAATCTTTTCACCCTCAGTTTGAATATTTAAAGCAGGATTTAAAATATCTTAGTGGGAAGAGTCCTAGTCTGTCAGTAAGTGGAAAAGCAATAAAGTAATAGTTATTTCTTGTCTCTGTTCTTACAGTCCAACATTTTTAGGGAAAAAGACTGAATCTACTCCATTGACATACTTGGCATTAACATTGGAAATATGCTTTTCTGTTGCAATAGGTCAGGCTGAAGATACTAAACACTCATTAAATACTTTTAAAATAGTTATTGGGTAATCAAATTCATAAAACAATCTTTTGTCACAATAGAACTCTTTCAAATCTGTAAAGATTTTATGACTGGAAAAGAAGCTTTTATATCCAAATATTTAATAATTAATGTTTTTATTTCTGAACATGTATCTGCAGATCTATGAAATAAGTGGCTAACCTAGAGACATCAGAATTCCCTCTAGCGTGTAAGGAGTAGGGAAAAAGGCAATATAATGAAATGTAAATGTTTTAATTCAACCAATTAAATGGAGCTAGAGGAAAACAGATCGGAGATGCTGAGCTGTTTGCATGACCAGGTTTTGGTGGTGGAGAGGCTGCAGAGGTGACTTCTCTGAGAAGTTACTGGAAGCATCCCCCATGTCGAGAAAAGCCAATGCCAGGTGAATCCAGGGTGGACCCATCACCAGCTCTAAGCCCCTCAAGAATGATGGTAACACCTCTGTGAGAACATAGTAAGAAAGGAAAAAACATATTATGTAGAGGTATTTCTAGCCAAAGAATGGAGTGAAAACCTGTGTGAGAACAACCCTGCAGAGAGCCAGGGCAGTGCAGGAGGGGCAGGAGCTGCTCCAGGCTCTGGAGCTGAGATTCCCCTGCAGCCCCTGGGGCAGCCCATGGTGAGGCAGCTGCAGCCCAGGGAGGGCAGGGGGAGCAGAGATCCACCTGCAGCCCCTGCAGGGGCCCAGCTGGAGCAGGGGATGCCCAAAGGAGGCTGTGACCCCATGGGAAGGTGTGATGGAGCAGGGTCCTGGTAGGAACCTGCAGATCCATGGAGAGAGGAACCCAGGCTGGAGCAGGTTTTGGAAGAACTTGTGACATTGTGGGGTCCTTGACCCTGTGAAAGAGTGACCACAGGAAGGACCCACACTGGAGCAGGAGAAGGACTCTGACTCCTCTCCCTGAGCAGAAGTGGGAATTATGTGTGAGAGACTGACCATAATCACATTCCTGTCTCCCTGCATGCTGAGGGGGAAAAGGTAGAGCCTGGAAAGAAGGGAGGAGTTGGGGGAAGCTGTTTTCCAGATTTACTTTACTTCACATTATTCTGCTCTGCTTTTGTTGGTAATAAATTAACATTCCCAAGCTGAGTCTTTTTTCTGCCCACGGTGGCAATCGGGGAATGATCTCTCTCTGTCCTTAATTCATGAACTTTTTATTATATTTTCTCTCCCCTGTCCAGTTGCAGAGGGGAATGGGAGAGTGTCTGGCACCCAGCCAGATCACCTACAGATGCTCATCTCTTTGTGCACTCCTGGAATATCAGTATAACATTGTGGAGCTGCCCAGATTTACAGACCGAGTCATAAAAAGCACCTGATTTGGGAAAAAAAATACACAGTGGTACTAGAAGAATGCCAGTAAGAATCCTGCAATGTATTTATACCCTCAGGAGTCCACTCCAGTGATATCTCTAATATAATAATAGACTAATATAAAATCCTATGCTAATACCCTTACTCACATCTCTCTCAGTTGTTTCACAAACTAAACTTCCCCAGACATTTGCAAGAGTTGTACCCGAGCAAGGACCAAGCAAAGGCAGACTCAGCAACTCAGGAATAAGTAATCTCAGGGAAGTACATTGATTAGCTATCTCTATTCTTGTTTAAACATATTCCTGCTACATTGTTGACTGAGAGGATTTGCATATGAAAGCAGAATGTGCTCCAGTGTTGAGGAAAGGGTGAGATGCTCACTGTGTATTTATGGAAAATAAACTGTTAAAGAGTGACAACCAGCTCTGAAACTTCAGGGGTAGAAAGAGAAGAGAGAGAGAGAGAGAGGGGTTTTTCATGGTGCACTGTTGTTGCAAACCTCAGCCAATCCAGAATTTTTAAGCAGTAGCATTTAAATGCCTTGCCTTACAAGAAACTAGACTGGACAGTCCTTACTATTGGTTTCTACAGCAATCTTTTCACAGGTGTAGTGCCCCTGAACTGAGTGATGAATGACACTGGTTACAGTTCATGTGTGTTTGAAGAAGATAAACAGCTTGGTGCCAGTTAACTCCCTTTCCACAAAGGGAACAGCAGAGTAATGTTTTAAAAGGAGAAAAGGGGTTTACTCATCCTTCATTCTTCAATCAATCCATGCAATTCTCAACTATGAGACCATTATTGTCCCTACGTGGCTTGTGGCAGAAAGTGAGGAGCTGCTCTTTTCTGGTTTGAGGATTTTTTCTTTGTTTTTGTTTTTGTTTCTTTGTTTGTTTGGGTGTTTTTTTTTGTTTTTTTTTGTTTGTTTGTTTTTTCTATGGAACTGGAGAAATGAAAGGCTGGGAATAGGTGAAGTGGCTGTTAATTTCCCCCTTGTGTCTTTCTCACTTTTCCATGTGCTTGTTGGGATAGCCACACAGGCAGTATTGAAATCCCTTACTCAGGATGCAAAACTTGTTCCTTGCTTGCTCCTCCTTTCTTAAATGAAGTTCCTGAACAGCATCTGAATGAAATAACTTCACTTTTCATCACAATGTTCACTCCCTGTGAAAATCCAAAGCAAAAGAATCCACTCCTGCCCTCTAACCACAGTTTGTATTTATGACCAATAACCAGACAAAGTGACTGTCACTATCTGGAAAGATAAATAAGATTGAGTCAGTGCAGAATGAACAGTTAAGAAGCTACTTAGCTGTAGTCTTTGGCTTAGGTTTGTGATACTTTCTTTCCTAAGAAATAAGATCTATTGATAACCAAACATCAGATAATTCCTATTTTCTCTTGTGTTGTTGTGGTATCAGACAAGATCATACCAAGAAATCAATAAGGAATTTCAGAAGAAGCAGTGCTTAATAAGTTATTTCCACCTTAGGTTCATAATGTCTTTAGATACTCCCTGCTATGACTAACAGGAAAGGGGTGATTTCATCTCACACCCAGACATATTTTGTCTCTTGGTCTACTCTGTTCTGTTGATTACAGTATGAACCAGTTATGCCAAAACAAAATAAATAAAACCATGTTGTCCTTGCATATGCAAGGAGTTTGCATGTGCTGTTGCAGATTTCTATAACTAAATATCTCTACAACTCTAGTTTTTGCCTGTCTCTATCAGAATGGCAACTGATGGGACAATAAAAACAAGGACAATGGTTCTTTTGTCTCAAAAAATACCCTAAAGAAAAAAAAAATTAAAAAAACAAACAAACAAAACAAACAAAAAAAGCAAACAAAAAAAAAAAAGGGAAAAAGAAAATAGAAAAGAGCAAAGGGCAAAATAATAGCGTCAGCAACTAACCAACCAAACAAAACCCCAAAACCTCCATGACACCCCCAAATTATTCTCAATATGCAAAACTCATGTCAATATTTTTCCTAAAATGCTAAATGACAAGATGCCTACTTGTAATTTTCTATTTAAGATAAGTACAGTCCATCTCTGAGAAAGAGCTAACTTTGAATAGAGACATAAAGAATAGTCCATGTAAGGTAATTTTAGGTGGATATGCCTCTTATGTTGTCTTCAGCTAGTATAACATTGCCTATAATCTATTTAAAAAAAAACAAAACCAAAACAAAAAAAACAAAAAACAAAACAAAAAAAAAAAACCAAAAAAAACCAAAAAAAACCCACCAAAACAAGGCCAAAAGCCAAAACCTCACACACTTGAAGAAAATAAATCTCTTTACATGACATATTTCAGTCTTCTAGTTAAGGATAAGGTGTTTGGCCCTAAAAGTAACTATTTATCTGCCTTGCTTCTTAAGAGAGCCAAAGGATCTCTAGCTCAGGGGTAAGGTCTCATTTAATTAGATAAGGATTACTCTTACTATTGGCAATAATGATAGCAATGGGATTAATGTGACTCTTATGGCTGCCACCAGATGCCATAGCTTCAAGGCAAGTAGAGTGTTTTTGCAATGTTTAGGGGAAGATACATAAGAATGGCATCTTCAGATGCCAAAATCTGAGTGGTTTACTGAAAACCATGAGCACTCTGAAAAGGTTCACTTATCTGTTGTAATGTAAATATCGGATGAAGATTTCCTACCTCTATTTTGGACTGCAAACTATTTTTTTTTTTTTCTGAAATAAAAAAAAAAAAAAAAAAAAAAAAAAAAAATGTGCTTTTTTTTTTTTTTTTTTTTTTTTTCTGTAAGAGCAGCAAACACAGAAAGGAATTGCAAGTGTTTGCACTCTACCTTAAATGTTCAGCAGTTGTAGCACATCCTTTGAAAAATCTTTCTTTAAATACTCAAAGTGTTTAATTTATGAGACCAGAACTCTCACACCTCAGGAGGGAATCTCCACTGTGCGATCAGATATTCTTCAGTGCATTTCTAGCTTGGTAAGAAAGAGCAGAAAAAAGAGAGAAACACGGTGAAAGAGAAGCATAGAAATCAATGAACTAAAAAGGAGGGAGCACTAAATACCAGTTCCCAATGTATTAAATACTTCATTAACTCTCACTTTTGTTATTGTAAAATATGGCAATTATCTATTTTTGATCACTCTTAACAGGAAAGATAATTACCAGCTGTACCTGTGGTGGGGAGCACACAACCACGGGGAGAGGGGCACTTCCAAGGACAAATTGGTTGCTCTCAAACAATAGTTCAACCAAATGGGTAGGATGGAGGAAAAATACCAGTGGGAACCCAAGGAGGAGGAGCTGATTTTTACTCTAGAGTCAAGCTTTCAGACTCTGCTGTCCCCTGGAATCTGTTGTGCGAAGTTGACTCAAAAAGCACCATCTGAAAATGCTGAGCCCAGCGGTCTCTGTAGAGACACACAAGACATGATTTTCCAGATTTCAGGTGACTAAATAAATTTGTCTGAATGGCTGTCTCAAGGCATTTAAGATCTGCCTGGGACAGACAGTTATGATGCATAAGCTACAGGAGGTCTCTTTCTGTCTGGACTGGTGGCTGGAGGCACCTCAATACTTTTCCTGGTTTCTAGAGTCTGGGCATGGGCTGGAATCTTAAGTAATAAGCCATGAGACCTTTTTATTTTGTGTATATCTGCAGGTAAAAATCAAGGTTTCAGTGATTTTGATGTTTATAGTACAAAAGCAAATATTAAATAGGGGTTCTGAGAATCAAAAAGCATTTTGTGACTACAGTGCTGAAGTAGTTGGCCCTTTTCTATGAAAGAAGCCTTTCAAGGAATTGAAAACAGATTTTCCAGACTTCATTCTAGGGTTTCAAAGGCCACACACTTCCTTTAAGCGTAGTATTATGAAACAGATAAATAAAAAGCAAAACCCTGTTGACTGCATGAGCTGAAAGTTTTAAAAGGCTTCTTTTTGTCATACTGCCTGAGTCACTGTAAAGAGCCCTGGCTCTTTTTTCCTTCATGGGAAGTAAATTTGAACTCACCAGCCGTTGTTTCAAAGCAAAAAGTTTTAAATCAAAAGGGGGAAGGAGAAAGAATGAACGAAAATCAAGTTCAGCAAACTTTTGTGGTGCAGAAGAAGAGCCACTAAGCATACAGTCATGTATTCTCAGAGTAAATGACATGCGCTTTTTGCTCTGGTGAGCGATCCATATTTTAAATGTCCCCATATACCATTATCATGCATAAAAACCTGTCACTATTATTCATGTCTTTTTCCCAATATCCATATTTTGACATTACCACTGAAAAGATCCAGTGTGCTCAGTGGCTTCTTAAAAATAAATAATTGAAAGCTACTGTAAATTATATTAAGCCTCGACATGGCTGACCCTCTCTTGCCTCAGTCCGTTGCTATCTCTTTAAATGTATTCACTCATAAATTATATTGTAATTTGGAGGTGCTGAAGTCTTAAGTTTTTTGACTCAAATGTAACTTCCTTCCCAATGCATAATTCATTTTCACTTTGTTCTTGGTGCTGCGTGCGCAATCGCATTTTTGGCAGCCAAATGCAGGCTGAAATCAACAACTCTGTAAAGGGTGAGAATGAAATCAGAATGGACGGCTTGGCGGAAGAAATATTAAGCATGTCACAATGTTTTGTACTCTATCTTGTGAAATGGAGACAAAAACCTCAAACAACTCTTGAGTTTAAAAGGAATGACATTTAAAGTCTGAAAATTATCCACTGCTGATGTCATGCTGTTGTTGCATTTAATTACTTTTCACATCACATAAGCTGATGGCTTCTGAATGTTTTTATGCCGTGAGATTTTTTGATGGAGAGCATACTCTCCCATTTTTCATTTTTTAAACTGGAATAAGTCAGTCAACCTCTGTGGACTCTGATGAGGGACATCAGGCTTATCTCATGAAAATGAGTGTCACTAGCTGCAGAATACTGACCTTATTTTCTGAAATAAGGTTCGTGCAAAAGTCTTGAAATGCCCATGAAATTAACATATTATTGAGTCAAAATTTCAACCACTTTAAGGCAAAGTAGCTTTGCATTCTTATGTTGACTGGCAGTCAGACCTTTGTTTCTGTCTTTTCAACGTGAATAATTAGTACTGGAAACAGACTGATTCAAAAAAAAAACCCATCTCAAGTATTATCATTTTCTTAACACATAGCTCTATCTGCAAGACAGCAACATAGACAGAAGTGCAGCTGCAACATGATGGATCAATGACAGAAACATGTCATTCTGATAAGCATCCATGAAGATTCCATGATCAAGCATAGAGTACAAAGTGTTTTTTTTTTTTTTTTTCTTCATGAGCTCACACAGCACCTTCAAGATAGAAAGGTGAAGAGGAAGCTGTGAAAATACAAAACAGCCTGGGAAAGTGAGGAGGGTAGAAGGACAAACTTAGAAAACAATAAATGACATGTAATAACCCAGGAAGGTTTCATAAAACCTGTGAAAGAGAGAATGGTGGTTAGGGATAAGTTGTTATAAAGATTAAAAATGGAAAACAAAATAGGGTTCAAAAAGTCCATTGAGACATAGTAACATGTCTTTCCACCAAAGCATACTTAGGCACTTATAATTTACCTGAATAAAGTCATTATGATATAAATAAGAAACTCTGTAGTATTAAGTGCCTAAATATAATTATGTGGGGCTGGCAATCCATGATGAAACTGTCACCTATGTGTCAGCAGTGACAGCCACATGGCCAGCACAACCATCCCTCCTCTCGTGTCTTCTGTTCTGGCTCCCCACTCCCCAAGTGCTTCCATTCTCTGCTGCAACTTCAGCCTTTTGTCTGCACCTCTGAAACGTGGCACAGCTGAGACCCTGGAGCACTGCCTCATTCCTGAAGCTACCAATGTTATCCCGACACCTCCCTCTGTCCCTGACCAGCCTTATTTCATCACAACTTTAGTCAGGAGGGTGAATAAGTCAGCAGAGCTCAAGATCACAGTATCAATGTCGTGAGTGACACGTACCTTTGCTTTTTGTCTAGCTTTTCCTTAATTCCAGCTCATGATCTGTGCTTTTCCCTCCTGATTTCTCACTATCCATCTGTCCCAGCATTGCACCTTGTGCTCATTGTTACAGCAGTGAGGCAGGCGTTGTTTGTATGATAACACCTCCCATCCCAGTCTGCCTCTGTGTTATCTTCATGTTGTTCTGCAGGACTGGAACAGCTGTCCTGAGGTAATATGCCAAGCCCCTTAACCTTGCATTATCAAATCTGTCCCTGGGGGATGAGGGAAGTCTGTGAGCATCGTCCACTTTTGTCAGTGTAGATGGTGCACTCTCAGCCCTGTTCCTCTCAGCAGAGAAAGAAGCCTATTGCAATAAACAGGTTCTTCTCAGAAGACTGAAATGGCCCAACCTGTCCATTAAGAAGGAA
>VKON01000252.1:393903-411102 GCA_009741485.1 Malurus cyaneus samueli | reverse complement strand
ATATCAAATGATACATCATATGATGGCACACAGTCTTTAATTTTCTATTGAAATGTTATACCTAAAACAAATCCCCACCTCCAAAAATTAATAAATAATTTTTAAAACCCAACCCAACAAACGAGGCACAAAAGGAAAAATTACATTTTGTTATAAGTGAAGTTGAGTTGATGTGTAATTATCAGCTGCATCATTCCCATCAGCAAATATATAAAGGAGAAACCCATTAGCTATTTTATTATTTCCAGAGAATATCTGTGAGGCAAATTGTTAAGTGAAATCATCAGTTAAAACATCAGGATTTTGTTGTTTTTTTTTTTTTTTTTGGGTTTTTTTTTTTTTTTACAGATATTGAATTGATTCTAGAACAAATACTAGAATTATTAGAAAAACACCCTCAACCTTAAAAAGGAAAGATAAAAAATAGGGAATTTTGAATAAAGTGGCATGGAACACTGACTGCATGCGCCTAGATGAAAGAGAAAGTGGTATTCTCTTTTATGGAAACAGTATGAATGCTCCCCCCCCCACTACGAACCAAATAAAAGAGATTTAAAATTGAGGTATCTTTTACATCACCACTTTTCTTTTTACTTTTCTTTTTCTTTCTTTTTCTTTTCTTTTTCTTTTCTTTGTCTTTTCTTTTTTCTTTTTTCTTTTTCTTTCTTTTTCCTTTTTCTTTTTCTTTTTCTTCTTCTTTTTTTTTTCTTTTTCTTTTTTCTTTTTCTTTTACTTTTTCTTTTTCTTTCTTTTTTTCTTTTCTTTTTCTATTTCTTGTTTTTCTTTGTTTTCTCTCCCTTTTCTTGTTTCTCTTATCTGTTTCCCTATTTCTCATTCCCTCTTCTTCTTCTTTTTACCTAGTACTTTTTCTATCTCTATTTTCTTTTTTTTTCTTTACTTTCCTTTTTTTTTTCCTTTTTCTTTCTTTTTCTTCTGTCTTCATTTTTTTTTATCTTTTTTCTTCTTTGTTCCCCTCTTCTTCTTATCTTTTATCTTTCTCCTCTCTCTCTATTCTCTTCTTTCTTTTCTCTCGCTTCTCTTTTTCTCTCGCTTCTTTTTCTTTTCTTTTTCCTCTTATCTTCTTCCTTCTCTCTCTCTCCTTCTTTTCCTTCCTCCTCTCTTCTTCTTTTTTCTCTCTTCTCTTATCTTCTTCTCTCTCTCTCTTCTCTTTTCTCTCTTTCTCTCTTCTTTTCTCCTCTTCTCTCATTCCCTTTCCTTTCCTTTTCTCTTTTATTCCTCTCTTCTTCTTTCTTCTTTCTTCTCTCTCTTTACTCCTACCTCTTTCCCTCTCTTCCTTTTACTCTTTCTCTATTCTTTAATCTTCTCTTTTCCTCTTCTTTTCATTCCTCCTTCTCTCTTACGTTCTCTCTCTCTCTTCTTCTTTCCTACTCCCCCTTCTCTACGTCTCTCATTTCTTCTCTTTCCTTCTCTCCTTCTCTACACTTTCTTTCTTCTACCTTCCTTTCTTCCTTCTCTACTCTCTTCTCCTTCTTTTCTCTTCTTCTTTCTTCTTCTTCTTTTTCTCTCCTCTCTCCCTCTCTACTCTTCTCTCTTTTCCTCCTTCTCTTTCTCCTTCCTGCTCTCTTCTCCTCTCTCTCTTCTTTCTATCTTCTCTTTTCTCTACTCTTCTCTCTCTTCTGTTCCCTTCTGCTTCTCTCTCTCTCTTTTTTTTCTTCTTCAGTACCTCTTCCTTTCTTCTATCTTTTCTTCTCTTCTCTATCTTCTTCTTCTCTCTTCTCTTTCTTTCCCTCTCTCTCTTTCTTCACTTCTCTTTTTTCTTCCTCTTCTCTTCTCTTTTTTCATCTCTCTACTTTCTTTCTCATCTTTCCTTTCTCTCTCTCTCTCTTCTTACTTTTCCTTCTTCTCCTTTACTTCTTCTCTCTTTCTTTCTTCTCTCTCTTCTCTTCTTTTCTCTCTCTCCTCTTCTTTCTTTTTTTTTTCTTAATTTCTTTTTCTTTTTTTTTTTCTTTTTTTTCTCCTTTTCCCGAATTCCTGTTTTTTTATTTATCATTAGTGACATGGAACTGTCTGGACATGTGGTACAGGCGAACTTCAGCAATCTAGCCTAACCTCAGGCGGAAGTGTTTGGAGAACTTGCTCTGGATCATCTAGCAGAGCAGAACATGAACAGTAGACGTGGAGTGCGTCACGCACGCAAGTATTCCCTTGCCATTTCCACATACAGGAGCTTGCTGAGAGAAAGCCTCAGCTTAACACCCTATACTGGTGCATAAGCAAAGTACGAGCAGAATTCCGTGTCATATTTTACGGTGCCTAATAGCAACCCTCGAATGAATGTCACATGAGCTCTCTCACCAAAGTAACGTGGGATTATAATTGTTTGTCATATTTATTTTAAGTTGTGGTCTAATTCGCAATTTCGGCTGCCTTAATTTGACCACAGCCAACCTTCATAACAAGCAGTCTCAGTACTGTTTCTAACGCATCAACAACCAGCTCTAATAAAATCACTTGCTATTTTACATGAATTTCTACTCTAGCTCCTGAAAGTGCTTTCCTCTGCAGTCAGTTAAGATGCTGGAGATCAGTTATCTGATAACGAACTGAATATAATGAGAAAAAAAAACTATCATTCCAACACAACAAAACTGGCAGCAGAAAGCTGGAGAGAGGCTGTCTTAACCAGTTCCCTGCCTTGGCCTTCCATTTGTGGTAAACAAATAAACCAAATAAAATAAAGATATTAATAAAAAAAAAAGGAAGAAAAAAGAAAGTCAGTGGTGGACTAGACTTAATAGAAATTGATATTTTATTAACATCAATCCCTCGGCAAAATGGCAGACATTGTATTGGGTCCTAGCTCTAAGGCGCTGGATCTAACTTACTGGTTTGGATAAGTCAATTCAGACTGATTTGCCTTATGACCATACTACAAATTCCATGGTGGAGCAGGGAGCAGACACAGGATGTTTGCAGATTGCAGTCACCCAGGTTATCTATAAAAATAGCTGTGTTAACTCAACAAACAGTCCAGAGTGTGACATTACCAAACAACCAAATTAGAGCAGCTACAATGTTAGTAAATTTATATATAATGTATATATAAATATCAATAATTCTCAGCCTGCCCTACCCTTGCTTCTTTCTCCTTTCAATCCTATGTCTTTGTGTGTCTTACCTAACTCAAAAATCCCTCTGCTTCCAAAGTAATTACATCATTAGTATTCCATGGGCACTTGTTCAATTGCTCATCTGGTCTTCAGAGTTAAGCAGAATGCATTACTCTTTTGATTCCTTTCTAATTAATTGACACCACTGAGATGCGGAGGTGCTAATACCAGTTGTGCTGTTTCAGTAGATCTTGACAGTGAAACAGACAACCCTGGACTGCTTTCAAATAACCCTGCCTCAGTTTCTCTTCTATTTGAATGGAAGGATTTCTCAACCCGACTGAACAGCAGAAATGAGAGATCTCAGCGATATTCTCCAGCTCTGTACAAAGGGTGGAGTAGCACTGACAAAGTGAAAAAAAAGGAATCTTCAGGAAAGCAGGATTGGCCAAGATTTGAATCTGTAAGTGTCAAATCCAAAGCTCTGTTAAGTGGTACCGTTCTTGACAGACCACCAGAGCTGATGTTTCTCACAAGGTTCTCCTGAAGGCTTGAGTGGAAAGTTACAGAATGGCATTGTTCATCCAAATTCTGTAAACATTGTTGGGGACTGTGTGTGGAAATAGAAACACTATGAGAACAGCCTGCTTTGTGAGATTTTGAGTTTTCTCTCTTTCCCTAAGGGCTAATATACTTCATAAATGCTCTTTTCCACCGTATTTTTCAGTATCATCTTTTGCTCATGTGAAAATAATGTATATGTAAGGATTATACCAACTTCCTGCACTTTAAAAAGTTTATGCTCATTAGTTTAGCCTTCCCTAAAGATATGCATTATTTGCAATATCTGTTCTTCTTAAATTCAACTCGTCTCTGTGCCAGAAGTTTTAAAACACCTTATATTCCTCCTGGTCCTTCTTATACAAGTATGGGGCTTTACTGCATCAAACACTGAATTTACTGAGATGAAAAGTTAGTGCAATATTGGTCCCGAAATGTAGGTGGTATTGTTATCTTTTCATAGCTACATATACACCTCTCTTGAGGAGATTTCTTTTAGCTTCAGTCTTGGAGACAGTGCTTTTGAGTCAATATTATGCTGTGATAATTCTTTGAAACTTTATTTCTTTATATTAGCACCACTGGACAATATCCTTCTTTGAGTGAAACACCATCATTTACCAGTAGCTTATATTCATACTAGTCCCTGTAGCACAATTCAGAAACACATTTTCTATTTACATTTGTCTCTCCCAGCTCTCATTTAACTTCCCAGAGCTTTTCTCCCCATGCTGTAATAGGCCTGAATTTTGATGAGGCCAAAGCACAAAGCAGCCATCATGAATGACTTATTTAGATGCACAACTTTTAGCATACTGCTGATTCTGTTACTACATCAGTCAAGTTTCCTGACTACTCTTCCTGAGATGTAACAGCTCCAAAAGGATTTGGAGAAACACTACAACAGCCCGAGAGCTGCATTTGTTCTTGCTTTTGCTGTTGCCCAGCCCTGATTAGAAGAAATGTTCCTGTTAGCTAATTACTTTCTCAGTGGTGACAGATGGCCGAAGGGTGCATATGAGGGAAAAACAGAGAGGAAAAGGGTTAATGTTGCAGATCACCTCATTCCCCTTTAATTTAGGCTTCTCCAAAGCTGTTGATTTAATGGAGTGATCTCAGATTGGGATGGAGCTCTGGCTGGAGAATCAGGCCCACGAGGTTTGGTGACCTCGGGGTGCAGACACCGCAGGTGTGTGGCTAACAAGGTGCTAATTGGGCACCACAGAGGGGATGAAAGCAGCTACAAGAAATTGGTCAAGAGGCAGCATTACACCCCAAAGAGCTGCAAGGCTCTGTGTCTGGAAGGAGAGGAGAGCTCTGCTGCTTTACTGCCAGATCATGGCTGTGAGGGTTTTCATCGGGAGGAGCCGGCAGAGCTCTCCTGTGCCTCTCATGCAAACTGCTGAATCTGAGAGAAAAATTCGACATTTAATTAATGTGTGGATGTGGCTCAGTGGCTTAGGTTTTTGTGGGAATGCAGATACTAAGGGAAAATCCTTCAGCGAGGAGCTACAGATTCTGCATGTTCTTTTCTCATGAAATCTTGAGAAAGTTGTGATGCCTTCATTTCTCTGTCTTCCGTACTTCCCCCATTTTTTTACATTGTCAGCTCTGTGAGATTTCTTCCCTTTAGTCCTCTCTCTCACTATACAAGCTGCCCACCTGCTAACACAATTTCACCATGCTCAGGAGTGTCCTACATCTGAAAACAGCAGAGAAAATAAAGATTACAGCAAAAAATGCACATGCTCAGGGGTGAAAGCAATGCTGTCATCAGTAAGGCAGCAGCAAGAGCCACGACCATGTTTTTGGTACACCACATGCAACAAACCCTTGGTTGTAGTTTCCCTGGTTGTTTTCTTGGGGTTTTAAAACACAACGATTTTGGCAAGCAAAGGAAAAAGGTACCGACTTTCAAATATGTTTTGGTCAGCATTCCATGGATAAGCCTGAATTATTATAGGATTTCACTTTAGAGCTTTGATGCAAGAGTACATATCCTCCTTCATAATGCAAATTTTTCTCTTCCTTCTTCTACAAAACAGAACGCTACTCGTGTTTATTTTTGGCTTTAAATCAATATCAACAGTCGGTTTGTGTCATCTTATCTTACTACATTTACCTTTTAAGTTAAGGGAGAAAAAATAAATGGCTATAATTAGCTGCCTTATTATAGAAAGTGTTCTCTTTGTGGTTTTTTGTTGTTTGGTATCTTTTTCTTTTTAAACCATTTTTGGTTGTTTTTTTTTTTTTTTTTTTTTTTCTCAATCAGCCATCAGCCCGTCACTTTAAATTGCTGCTGAGATGAATGGGAGCCTACCAGGAGATTACTCCTGAATTTGATTTCTAATCAAATCGACCTGGGAATCTTAACTGAAATAAAAGTACTAACATGTGAACAGAAAATGTTTGGGTGACTAATATAATTCAGTTTTGTTATTGAGAAGTGATTAATTGCCTAAATGAAAAATTATAATACAACCTAGTAGCTTACTAAGATTTAAATTAAAGGAGCCGTCCACACCCCCCCATACAATCTACCTGGAATTGCTTGTTTCCTGTTATTTATTTCATCTTATTTTTTATTTTTTATTTTATTTTTATTTATTTATTATTAAATATCAGTCATGCTGCTTAACTGTAACTATTCAGCTTGTGTGAGCTGGGGATATATTGCAAGGAAATTGACTCGGTTCGCTCCATCCATAAGAATGATGGGAATGTGGTACAGGAGGGGGATGTAATAGGAGTAATGTAAGTATAGCTGAAAGAAAAGAAAATAGGTTGTGTAAAAATATCCTTTGTGCAGTGAAGTGCAACTGAAGTATTTTTTAAAATGAAAGGGAAATTATCTTATTTTTTTAAACAAATAATATTTGCGTTTTTGACAGAAAAACAAGCAATGTTTCTGCCGCCTCTGGTAGCTAAAGCACTCAGTTTCTTTATTGGTAGTTTGCTAGAAGGTAGCACTTGGATTAAAAGCTTAGCAACTATTTGACTTTTAGCGTGGAAGCCCTGAATCTTCTTCCCTTTTTTTCAAAAAAACTTCAGAAAAAGGACAGATATCAAAGAAACGACCATAAAGTATATCTTCTTGGATTTAGAACCTCGGCTGGCCATTACCTTTCAACATGAAGTTTTATTAATTCATTTTTGACTCTATCAATGCTTAACGTGCTTGCTGACTCGAGATTTTTTAACGAGGCAACTTGCAGTGTCTCCAGTTTGTTTCTGGTGGAAGTTCTGCCCAAAGCTTGGGGAAATATATGGTTTCTAGGCTCCCATTTTACTTTTTCACTGGGATTTCTCCAACTGGGAGCACATCCCTTGCCTATCGCCCCAAACCCCACAATGTTGTCTTTTTGATATCTTGGCAAAATTCTTGATGGAAATTGCACAGTTTGACTTTTCGATATGCCGACCTGGTTATTGAACTCTTCCATCCCTTGGAGCATCCCAATTTATTCTGGAATTTCCACTGAATCAATGTGGGACAAGTATAGACCCATTTAGCTCTTACTATTGAAGAACAATATATGTGAGACATAAGGCGATGGATAGACATGTGACCAAGAAAAAAAGGCAGAAATCCTTTTAAATTATTTTTTTTATATGCATGTTATGTGTAAAAAAATATAAGAAACATCTGGGTCTTTTTAAGTATTTTCAGTTCAAATATTGTGTTTATAATTGTATATAATTTAATTTTTTCTTCCTTCAATTCAAGGGTGCCAGAGAACACGACTTGCTGGCACATGGTCTCCGTGGAGGGAAGCCTGTCTCAATTTTGCTTTTCACCGTGTGGCTTTGGGCAGCGCATTATTAGAGATAAAAGAGATGATAGATGCGAGAGACGAGACGAGATCGTGATTTGAATGAAATAATAACGATAAGACGAGACATAGTATTTTTGATCAGCACACTATACTGTATTTATTTTCCTTTTTGCAGAATTGGAAATAGAAAAATTTATATCTTTAATAAGAACACACTCAGAAATGTTTACACTATATATAACATAGTATATTCTTCCTCCTATCCTGAAACTGAAAGAGAGAGAGAGATTCAAATCAAGAATGACACTCTATTATTACATGTCGATACAGCCTTCTCATCCATTTCACTACTTTAATTTCTATTATCTATTACTAGCTGCTTAATTACACATAAAGACCTGCATGGTAACAATAGATGACTTGCAAATGATACTCTACAGCGAGAATAAAGGAATCAATTCACTCGTGGATTTGTATACACACACAGGATGTCGTATACAGAGCCACAAGTTGCGATATATCAAGAATCGTAGGCAGATTGATCAAGGGTTTGTCCACGAGGTACTAATACCTCACCTCATGTAGATATTTCTGCGTAATACAATCTAATTGCACATGCAATTTAAGTTCGCCATAATCTATTTACTATATATCTTTCAGTCCCACTAGCTACCAGCCATGAGATTCCATTGTGTTTACTTGTTTCAATTATTGTGATTCTACAGTGTCTTCTGAGCCGCTTGTCCGAAGACAGTTCGAGGTCATTGTATTGTTAATTCAATAATGTGTATTTATATATCTTATTTCACTATATACAGAGACTATCATTTGGGACCAGTGTACTTCTACAGATCTTATTATCATAGGAAGACAGGACAGTCACTCAAAGTAATATCTCATTGTGTGTTATTTTTCATATTGTTTGTTGTATTGTTATACTGACTTTGAGTTATCTTCTTCGATCCATCATATTTCCTCCATCACCATATCTGCTAGATTTAGTATAAGGCTCTATAACGGCTCAGAGTCTATTAGATTAATGCTTCACCTCGTACTAATTAATTGAGATACACTTCTACTAAGTATACTCGGGGAGACTTCTCATGTTGACATATGATATCGCACAGATATTTATATATACAGTATTTCAGTTCTCTTCCAATCATCAGAAATATGATGTCTACATGATTTGTCAATTCCTCTAGCTCTCTATGTAAGAAGAATTTTTATTATGTCAACTAGGAAAAAAAAATTAAAAAAAAAATAGAGATTATGTAATAAGTATCTCTTGTGTATCTTTTATATATTATCAATAGAGTCGTTGACATGAGACATCTTGAGGATCTTTCCCATTTTTGACGTGTCTTTTATAATTTTTGTTTATGACATTGAGCTTTTTCATAGCCTTCAATTTTAACTTATTGTTATTTATTTCTTGAAGGTCTGTATATTATTTATTAAGTCAGCCGTTATTCTTTACTCTTTCTATCAAAAACAGATAAATTTACTATTATGCATTTTTTTCATTTATTGTGTTATTTAATTATATGCTATAATATACAAGCATTGTAGCAATTCTTCATAGAAGGCAGCAATCATGACAATTTCTCTCCTTAAATGTGATATCTTGATATTATTTTTTTCACTTTCCCTTTGCGGCTGGCCCTTGTTGATCACTAGGATTTCAGCTTCATTTACTTCCACGAGCCCTAATAAGAGGGTAAATAAATCGAGAGCCTACATTTTCTTATTGATAATAGTGAAAGAGGTAATAGCGTCTACCTTGCAGCTGAAGTCTTGAATGGGCACGCAAGATGCACGGCATTGAGCCGCGGCGGGCCGTGATTTACAGTGATATTGCTGGATTCTGCTGCACCTGTAGTTGGATCTGTCTCTGTATTGTGTGACTATAATATGGGCATTGTCTCAAGCGTGTCGTTACTCTACTGTTGGCGGTTGGGAGCGTGTTGAGATGATATCGTGCTTACATTATAGCTTCTTTAATAAGGGTGGTTGTCTTAATGGTTTGATTCTGTTTGGAGGTTTTGTTGATGTGAATCGAATGCGAGCCACAAGGTATGCCCATTTATGTGATCGTCAGGGGCTGTAGGACGGCTTAGTTTTTTGCTAGTGAGTGTGTAGTTTATAGTTTTTTTGACTATTGTACGTTTATATAGATTGTTGGGTTTTAATTTCTTGGGTTAGTGTGGTTGTATTGGGGTGACTTTGTGCAGTATTTTGTGATCGTCGGTTGGTTTTGGAGCTTAGCACTATGGCGGTTGTTTCCTGGGGCGACTTAGGGGCAGGGGGGCCGTAGGTTTCGATGTCAGTGCCGTTACAGGCATCTTATGACTCAAGTGTCATTCGTGAGTTCGGCTGTATTTTTGCACAGAGTTTTTTAGTATTATATTTATTTCTTGCTGTTTTTTCATGTGGTTTCACGTTGATTTTATTTATAGTGTTTGTATTGGAGCAGTATTTCAGTGTAATCTGTGGAATTTTTATTCACGCATTATAGATTTGTTTTTTATTCCTTTATATTGTGCAGATGTGGATTTTTTTTTGCTGGTTAATATTGTTCTTGGTTGTAGATTGTGTTATCTATTTATATATATAACGTGTTAATAGGTGTGAGGTAGCATCGCCTGTTCAGAGTATGGCGATCTGAACACTCTACGAGGATGGGCGGAGTTACTTGATGGTACTGTACAAGAGTAGATAGGAGTTGTGACGACTACAGAGGCTGTCGCATATAATATAGACCGTGTATTGTACGAATCAGAGTAGTCAGTTGGCAGACGCGAGTCGTACTAGCTCTTCTTAGTGCACTTTCTGTAGTCTTTTTGTAGCTCTGCTAGACTTGACCGTATGCTTTGTGCAGATTTCCGTCGAGTCGTTAGCTGAGGATAGATTGGGCACCCAGGTGAGAGGGTGCTTGTTATGTTCGATTGTCTTATTTTTATGGGGCACAGTGTGCATTTCATGGCTGTTCTGCAGAGGATCGGATATTTTACCATACCTCCTCAGGCGTGGGCACTAGCGTTTGCAGAGTCTGGCACCTGAGTACGGAATACATTGTATGCTTTTTTTTCTGATCTGTATGGGTATTGGGCTCCTTCATGGCACTGTCTTTGAGGTAGGCAGCAGTGTGCTATACACCCAGCAGGTATTTAATTTTGGGTGATTTTTTCTTTATGGCTGTGATTGAGTCGGGCAGAGTAATGGCTGTGACTTTAGGATTGCCTGCTTCAGTGGATATGAGCTGAGTTTGGTTATCTGTTTCTCGTTTTATCCAGATTTCTGCTCCTACATAGTCCGCCACTGAGTGGGACCTTGGGACTATGCCTCTTTCGGGCATTTGGGGACACTGTTTGCCATGTTGTTTAGGCTGTGCCTATTCTGCCCTCCTTTGGAGGGGATCATTGCTAGGTGTGGGCTTATCATGCCATCCATGCATCCGGCCTCGAGCCGTCACTGGAATTCCTCCATGAGTTGACGTCATTGGGGGAAGGGCCCCTTCCCTTGGACGTCCTTTTTTTAATTTGGCCCTTGCTACTCAGGCACCTTCGCGTCACAGTCTTGCTGTCTTCCCCTTTGGCACATCCCGTGGGAACCCACAGGGTTGTTTACATGCATGTATTCTTCCCATCGTAAGTGATCACCTGTCTTTGTGTTTAGAGAGTTAATGCGGAGTCGTTGCCTTCCTGTAACATGACCAGCTCGACGTGCAATAGTCTCTTTACCGTCCCGCTTTCAATCGTCTGCGCACTGACTTATACTGCTTTCAGGCGCCCCAGTTTCTTAGAGTTATATATCCATTACCCCCTCTGTCTGGGGCCCTCTCAGCCTCGCCACGTGTCCAGACCTTTTTAACTGAAGTTTCCCTGGTCTGTAATCTCTATCAGTATCCATGCTATCATTTCTGCACTCTGAATGGGATCTGTTGTTTGCTGTTGGAATATTCCTGGCCACAGTTTGGTTGGCCCATTGGCCCTCTAAATATCCCTTTGTTCTGGTCATGGATCATTATCCCTACCATTATGGGGCCACGGCAGGCGGAAGGTGTCATCCTTTTCTGGCTATGATGGATCAGCTGAGGTTCAGTTATGTTGTGTGGCTTTCTTTTAACCTCTGTGACAAAAACAGTCCAGGGAGTTACTTAATTTACAGCTAAAAAACTTAAAATCGACCAAAAATCTGCTGTGACTGTCATCTTAAGAAGCAGTAAAAAACTCTGGCATATTAATTAATTAGACAGGAAGGCATATTATTTGGCTAGCAGGATGACAAACTTAATTAAAAATAAAAAAAAAAAGAAAAAAAAAGGAAAAAGAAGGAGATGTGTGAGATTAGACCCATATTAATGTTTAAATTGTGTTTGGAAGATAGGCCAGAAGGCATGATTCACTCCTCTCTCACCTGTGCTGGTGAATCTTCATCTTTTCCAGTTTTGGCAAAAGGTCATTTTGGGTAAGATGCAGAAAGATTTAATGGTGTGCTCACAAAAAAAAAAAAAAAAAAAAAAAAAAAAAAAAAAAATGAATAGAGCATATTTGAATTTCAATCCTAAGTTAAAGCACAGCCAATGTGAGGCATGGACATATGTAAAGAATGGATGGTTTTTAAAAAAAAAAAGGGGCATGGGAAAATACCCACACAAAGAACTACACTCAAATAATTGAGTACTAACAGTGGATTTTCCTTTACAAGCCATTTGGGAATGATTGACGATACGGATCATGAACCCAGGACGGCTGAAAATCGATTCATATGAATATCCTAAAACAACACACACAACACTTACACACACAGAAGCGCTAAAAAACATGTTAGGGCTGAGGACTGATCCAGCAAACCAGCCTGACAGAGAGGGGAATGCGCCTCTGCTGCCTGAAATAGATGATGTGAGAGCTTTGGATGACGAACAGAGCATGCTGAAAAACACTGTAGCCCATGGCTCCTCATTATCTTCATGCTCTTTGGCTCTAACATCCTGACCAAACTGTGGGGGATGCCTCTTAGGGTCAATCCTGAGGATAAGAAATATCCAGGCAAGGACTGGAGCAGGAAATGATGCTCTGATTGCTGCAAGCCAGAGTGGGAGCGATACTTGGCAAAATCTAGGAAGTGACGCACGCATTTGCAGTTCTTCTCTTTCCCCCTGGGTCTTTCTGAGGCAAAAATCATGAAACAAACAGAGGGTTCCTTTCAATATTGGGGCAGGCAAAGTAAGCTTGAAAGAGGCTTGCAGCAATGATGAAGAGATGATGAAGGGGTTATGAATAGGAACAGTGGACCCTGTGATGTGGTGAGAGGATGGGGAAATGTGAATTTATTCTCTTCAGCTGTGGCAACAGAAAGCCGACGGAACAATAAAAAAAAAAAAAAAAAAAAGGTTAGAAAAAAGTGGGAGGTTTGTAAAAAAGCATTTCCGTTGCAAGACGGCACACCCTCCTCCATCACTCGCTCTGGGGCAGGCTTAATCACTGGAATTCCCCCCTCTTCCATGAGCCCATCCCCACAACCATAAGGAATTTTAGGTAATTTGTTCTGCTGTTAGTCTCTCCTCACTAACACCGAAAATTTTGTTAATTGCGGCATGGTAACTTCCTGGCCTCAACATAGCTCGTCAACAAGCTTGGAATGCATTGCTTGTTTTAGAGGGAAAGCACAGATGCCCCAAACAGGAAATCTGAGGGTTTGCGTCTTGCCTCTCAGAAATGGATTGGTTTTATTTTCTAGGTGTAGTTGTTGAAGTTGAAGCTTCTTGGTTTGGAATTTTTTTTTTTGTTTTCCTGTTGTGTTTTTAGTTTGGTGTGGTTTTATTTTTTTTTTTTTTAATGTTTTGCTTTGTTTTTAGTTTTGTGTTAGGTTCTGGGGGTTTTTTGCTTTTGGTTTTTGGATTATTTTTTTTTTTTTTTTTTTATGGGTTTTTTTTTTTTTTTTTTTGTTTGTTTTCTGTTGTTTCAGATTTTGGTTTTTTTTTTTTTTTTTTTTTTTTTTTGTTGTTGTTGTGTTGTTTTTTGGTTTGGTTTAAAGATTTTCTGTACAGGGTGCTTTGTATTTAACATAGGCAATTAACAGTTGAACTAGGGGAAGTGAAAACAATCAACTTTCCCAAGCCACACTGTGAAGGCAAGGAAAGCATTTTGCCCATTGCCATTGTTGCACCGTGCCTATAAACTATTATTTTAATGTTGTCTCTCTTGTTTGTCAGTCCTGCTAATTATGGATCATCCTTGGTGGAGTGCCATCAGCGCACTCAGGCTGCAATCAAGCAGTCAAGAACTGGGGAGGGATGTGCTCAAGTTGGAGAAATCAGTGAAAAAGATAATGGGAGCTTAGAACCATATATTTTCCCCCAAAGCTTTGGGCAGAACTTCCACCAGAAACAAACTGGAGACACTGCAGGTGGCCTCGTTAAAATCTCGAGTCAGCAAAGCACTTAAGCATGTGATAGAGCCAAAAATGATTTAATAACTCAG
This sequence comes from Malurus cyaneus samueli, assembly GCA_009741485.1. NCBI lineage: Eukaryota > Metazoa > Chordata > Aves > Passeriformes > Maluridae > Malurus > Malurus cyaneus. Next base: position 397,209 of record VKON01000252.1, on the reverse strand, counting down.
TTGAAGGTAAGTGCCAGCTCGAGGTCTAAATCAAGAAGGATATACTTTATGGTCTGTTTCTTTGGAATATTGTCTTTTCTGAGTTGAAAGAGGAGAAGAGTTCAGGCTTTCCCTAAAGTCAATTGTGCTAAGTGCTTTAATCCAAGTGCTACCTTCTAGCAAAACTACCAATAAAGGTAACTGAGTTGCTTTAAGCTACCAGAGCTGGGCAGAAATCATTGCTTGTTTGTTTCCATGTCAAAACGCAAATATTATGTTTTAAAAAATAAGATAATTTCCCCTTTATTTAAAAATACCTCAGTTGCACTTCACTGCACAAAGTGATATTTTTACACAACTGATTTTCTTTTCTTCAGCTGATACTTTACAATTACTCCTAGTTACATCCCCCTTCCTGTACCACAGTTTCTCCATCATTTGAATGGAGGCGACCGATGCAATGTTCGCTGCATATATCGAGCTCAACAGAGCTAGCATGTGTACAGAGTAAGCAGCATATCGTGATATTTAATAAATAATAAATAAATAAATAATAAATAAATTAATAAGATAATAAATAAACAGAAAAGCAATTCAGCGCTAGATTGAATGGGGGGTGGAGGCTCTTAATTTAAATCTTAGTAAGCTAGGTGTTATTTATATTTTTCTTTAGGTTTATCACTTCTCCAATACAAAACTGATATTTAGTCACAAACCATTCTGTTCACTGTAAGTTACTTTAATTAGCTAAGATCCAGTCTGATTTTGATTAGAAAATCAACTCAGGAATAGTCTCCTGTAAGCTCCCATTCTACTCAAGCAAGCAATATAAAAGTACGGACTGATGCTGATGAAAAAAAAAAAAAAACAAACAATTTTTTTTTTTTATTTTAAAAACAACAACAAAAAACCACAAAGGAACATTCTATAAGTACTGGCACTAATATATCAGCCATTTATTTTTTCTCCCTTACTTAAAAGGTAAAGATTTGTAGATGACAAAGCTGTTGATATTGCATTAAAGCAAAAATAAACACGAGTAGCCGTGTAGAAAGGAAGAGAAATTTGCATTATGAAGGAGATATGTACATCTTGCATCAAGCTCTAAATGAAAATCCTATATAAGTCAGGCTTATCATGGAAGTGCTGACCAACATATTTGAAAGTCGGTACCTTTTTCCTTTCCTTGCAAAAAATGGTGTTTTAAAACCAAGAAAACAACCAGGGAAACTACAACCAAGGGTTTGTTGCATGTGGTGTACCAAAAACATGGTCGTGGCTCTTGCTGCTGCCTTACTGATGACAGCATTGCTTTCACCCCTGAGCATGTGCATTTTTTGCTGTAATCTTTATTTTCTCTGCTGTTTTCAGATGTAGGACACTCCTGAGCATGGTGAAATTGTGTTAGCAGGTGGGCAGCTTGTATAGTGAGAGAGAGGACTAAAGGGAAGAAATCTCACAGAGCTGACAATGTAAAAAAATGGGGGAAGTACGGAAGACAGAGAAATGAAGGCATCACAACTTTCTCAAGATTTCATGAGAAAAGAACATGCAGAATCTGTAGCTCCTCGCTGAAGGATTTTCCCTTAGTATCTGCATTCCCACAAAAACCTAAGCCACTGAGCCACATCCACACATTAATTAAATGTCGAATTTTTCTCTCAGATTCAGCAGTTTGCATGAGAGGCACAGGAGAGCTCTGCCGGCTCCTCCCGATGAAAACCCTCACAGCCATGATCTGGCAGTAAAGCAGCAGAGCTCTCCTCTCCTTCCAGACACAGGGGGGACAGAGGTTACGAGCGTGATGACTTCACACGATGGAAGGATGGTGGAATAGGGTGGATACGGTGGGAGCCTTGCAGCTCTTTGGGGTGTAATGCTGCCTCTTGACCAATTTCTTGTAGCTGCTTTCATCCCCTCTGTGGTGCCCAATTAGCACCTTGTTAGCCACACACCTGCGGTGTCTGCACCCCGAGGTCACCAAACCTCGTGGGCCTGATTCTCCAGCCAGAGCTCCATCCCAATCTGAGATCACTCCATTAAATCAACAGCTTTGGAGAAGCCTAAATTAAAGGGGAATGAGGTGATCTGCAACATTAACCCTTTTCCTCTCTGTTTTTCCCTCATATGCACCCTTCGGCCATCTGTCACCACTGAGAAAGTAATTAGCTAACAGGAACATTTCTTCTAATCAGGGCTGGGCAACAGCAAAAGCAAGAACAAATGCAGCTCTCGGGCTGTTGTAGTGTTTCTCCAAATCCTTTTGGAGCTGTTACATCTCAGGAAGAGTAGTCAGGAAACTTGACTGATGTAGTAACAGAATCAGCAGTATGCTAAAAGTTGTGCATCTAAATAAGTCATTCATGATGGCTGCTTTGTGCTTTGGCCTCATCAAAATTCAGGCCTATTACAGCATGGGGAGAAAAGCTCTGGGAAGTTAAATGAGAGCTGGGAGAGACAAATGTAAATAGAAAATGTGTTTCTGAATTGTGCTACAGGGACTAGTATGAATATAAGCTACTGGTAAATGATGGTGTTTCACTCAAAGAAGGATATTGTCCAGTGGTGCTAATATAAAGAAATAAAGTTTCAAAGAATTATTCACACGCATAATAGACCTCAAAAGCAAATGTCCTATCCAAGACTGAAAGCTAAAGAAATCTCTCAAGAGGGTGTAGATATGTAGCTATGAAAAGAAACAATACCAACCTAACACTTCGGGACCAATATTGCACTAACTTTTCATCTCAGTAAATTCAGTGTTTGATGCAGTAAAGCCCCATACTTGTATAAGAAGGACCAGGAGGAATATAAGGTGTTTTAAAACTTCTGGCACAGAGACGAGTTGAATTTAAGAAGAACAGATATTTGCAAATAATTGCATATCTAGGGAGGCTAAACTAATCGAAGCATAAACTTTTAAGTGCAGGAGTGGTATAATCCTTACATAACATTATTTCAACACTATGGATGACTGAAAAATACGTGAAAGGATTTATAGTATAATTAAGCTCTTGAGGAAAGAGAGAAACTCAAAAACTCACAAAGACAGGCTGTTCTCAAGTGTTCTATTTCCACATCAATACATCCCCAACAATGTTACAGTAATTGATGAACAATGCCATCTGCTAACTTTCCACTCAAGCCTTCAGGAGAACCTTGTGAGAAACATCAGCTCTGGTGGTCTGTCAAGAACGGTACCACTTAACGAATGCTTTGGATTTGCACTTACAACAAATCTTGGCCAAAACCTCTGTTTCTGAAGATCCTTTTTTTTCAACTTGTCAGTGCTACTGCCACTTGTACAGAGCTGGAGAACTACGCCTG
>VKON01000252.1:355926-366070 GCA_009741485.1 Malurus cyaneus samueli | reverse complement strand
TGCAGATTATTAAAAATGGCTAATCTTAAAATCATTGCACATACAGTGCAGTCAACAGAGAAGAGAGGCTCAGCTTTTGTGCTTTAGTATAACAACATTACAGTTGGTGGAGTTGAGGTCCTGGCCTTATTTCTGCTCCATTATTGCGCTGTTGTACACAAAGGATGAAACCTGTTTCTCCATTACATCCTGCAACACTTGAGTATTTCCTCAGAAATAAAAGACAAATCTTGGTTTCACATTGTTTTTTTCACTCTAGATTTTTTCTGATTTGCAGAAATTCTCCAGCCACAGACACAGGATCTGAAATATGAGTCAGAACCCAAACAATTCCAAGCTCTCTGCAAGTCACAACTGCCCCACCACATCCTTACCAAATTATTATGGAACAGGACCAAACAGAAGTTTCCTTTCACTCCTGATTCAAGCAAATGTAGGCATCCAAAATGCAGGTCTTCATTGCTCCATAATCCTAAATTCTTAGAATTATCAAGGATGAAAAAGACATCTAAAATCACAGTGCAACCATTAACCTGTGCAACAAATGTGTTCACTACTAAACCACATTCCCAACTGCCATCTTCACATGCAGTTTGGACAATCCCAGGATACCAATTCCACCCCTGCCCTAGGCAGCCTGTTTCTATGTCTGACCACTCTTCTAGTGAACAATTATTTCAAAATATCTATTCTAAACCTCCACTTGTGCAACTTGAGTCTGCTTCCTCTTCTTCTAACACTTGTTACCTTGGGGATGAGGTACCCACCCAGTATCATCTCCTTCCAGGGACTTCCAAAGAGACATCAGATTTCCTCCCAGCCTCCTTTACTCCAGGATAAGCACCCTCAGCTTCCTCACCTGCTTTTCATCACATGCGTGCTCCATACTTCCCAGATTGGGGTGAGAGCTCTACTATTTATACAGACCTACAGAAAAATTAGAGCAGGTCACACAACCTTTCAGCAAGTGCAGATTTCTTGACTCTGAGATGATTATTTGGTGTAATGATCCCATTCCCATTGGAACCATTAAAGGTGGGGGTCATCTTGAATTAACATGAAAACATGGAACCAGTGATCTCCTGACCTAACACAGGATGAGCTGAAGAGTGACTTAACCAGCCTGCAGAAACATAACTGTAATCTCCATTACAGCATGGTCCTAATGATGGAATCCACATAGACAGAATAAATCCATGCTATGAAGAAGAAGAAGAAATTTCCCCAGCTGATATCAGCAAAGAAGTAAGTAGAGCTGTATTTCTTATGATTAATTGCTGTATTTTTGAAGGACAGTTTCATATGATGACAGAATTAGGGCAGGTGAGTGGGACTGAATTTTTAGAAATGAATTTCACTTAGTTAGGGAAGCATTTTCAGCCCAACTGGAATATATGTTTAATATTTTAGGTGATTATAGCTTCCTCATATATCTCATGAGCTGAGATTAATATGAAAACCTAATATTCACTTATTATTTGCATTTGCACCAAGTAGCCTTGTCTATCAAGTGTGAGAATGTTCTTTTTAAATCGAAAATTATTTTAGTAAATCACCAGAATTTTTTTTTTTTAATTTTGAAAAGTTTTATATTCAAGACAGAGACATCGGTTCCTCAACATCACAATAAATCGACCTGAAGTTAAACTAAATATTGTACTGCTCATAAATGGTGAAAGAAGAATCCTATCTTTTTGTTCACGATCTCTAACCACAAGTGGGTCATTACAATAAAGGCAAATGATAAACCTTTTCTGTACCACACACAAATCTTGAAAGTGCTGTGCAAACTCAACATATAGATGTGAAGATTGCACAGGGTTAATGCTTTCGCCAGCGCTGAAATCAACCACAACCTCAAATAAAACGGCAGCTTGCAACCCATTTGAAATGTTATTCAGTTAAGCTCATTTATTACCATCAAAAATAGCACACACAGGGACAGGAAAAACAGCCCCGTTTCACAAAGCACACCGGGATCAGCTGACTGGAACTCACACTTATCATCAAAGGGCCGTATTCTCATTTCGTGCTCCTTGTTCCTATTTAGAGTTAATGGTAAATGTCTTTTCCTTATCAACTGTCAAATTGTCAGAACACACTTTGTATGTTCGAGGCTGGAGGATTCAGGGGGTGTCGGAGAGAGGGGGAGGACCATCTGCTTTGTTGACAGAAGTTTGCTCCAATATTTTATACCGGAGAATTCAAGGTCCCTTGATATTGTGTCTCCCAGAGAGGTGGTATTAAAAATGCCCATTATTAAATGCTTCACAATAAAACAGATATTATGACCTGTAACTGCAGAATCAGTGGTTTTACACTCTTTAGCCTCTGCAATATGTGTGCCTGGTTCCCCCATGCAGGCCATGCTGTGGTTAGTGTTGATTCAGTAAACAACATTTTGTTTCATCTCCACGGATATCTAGATAAGGACAGATTGCATTTGCTGATAGTGCCTCATGGTCTTAAAGCACACTTGACTAATTCTAGCTATTATTTGTTGTTTGTGGTATTTTAAACAAGGGCAGAATTTTTTAAAGAGGGATAAAGTAGAAGAAAAAAAGGAAGAGGAAGGGACATGGATTGAAGACAAGACAAGAGAACTATTTAAATGGCATTAAAAAATTGAATGGGGGAAGAAGCCTGCCCCAAACCCTGCCTGAGTGATTGCATAAGGGCAACATTTAAAGGGAGAAAACCCACTCAGGTGTCCTGTTGAAGCATAAATACTTTAAATTTCTATTAACAGAAAGTGTAAGATTTTTCGATTTCTCATTGTTCACACTTATATTTAGATGCCACGTTTATTTCTTATGCACATCTGAAGATATTGCTTCCCTCTTGGACTAGCACATGGAACATTAAATCTTATCACGTCCTTTGACTGACTAACCTAGTTAAGAAGTTTCACTAAAAGATATAGGTGAGAAGCAAATTTGACTGAAATTACACAGCTGCCAGGGAGAACAAAGGACTGGCCTCAGTAAGAAAAGTACTGACGCAGGAATCCCTTTTAGGGTTCTGTTCCTGCTTGCTTTGATTACACACGCAGAGATCTCCATGGAAAAAAAAAAAAAAAAAAAAAAAAAAAAAAAAAAAATTCTATCATGTCTACGCTTACTCCGCCACTGTATATATGGACTGAGGAGTGATATCTGTCCCTCCCAGTCTCAGAAGAAGCAACAGGAGAAAAGAAAAAAGCATGACCGTCAATCACCAAAGAGATGCTGCCAAAGCGCCAAACTTCAGTCCTTGAGCATTACGACTAAATCAGTTCTTGAAAAACATTGAGTGGTGTCTGTGTATCAGCATCCCGCTCAGGAAAATGAGGCCTTTGCACAACTTTGAAAGAACAACTTCAAGCAAAGCTCATTTCTGAATAACAGCTAAAAAGATAGATTTTCATTCTCCGTTGTATGTTTCAATGAATTCTCAGCGGAGAATGGTCATATCCAGTAGCAAACTCAGATTTCACCTACCGTAGAAGACTAAATTTAAGGAAGCTACTGATTTGATCCTTCATTATTGAGATGTTTCCATGTTCTTTGCCTGTCCTAGACTGTCTGCCCCAGACGGATCATAACTATCACTCGAACATCAACTTCACCATTTCTCATCTTGCTAAGTCTCAGAAATTATTCACTAAAGTTACATTCTGACTTTCTAACCAGTTTTATTTTGTTGTTGTCATGAAGTTTTACTGATGGTATTTCAAGCTCCTTAAATTCTATTTATACAGGCATCAAAGATTCAATTTTGGCTACTCTTCATTTATAAAATATGTCTTCACCACTTCCTTGGTTTTCAAGTCTTTTTAGCAACAGCTAATGTTTCAAATCCTTGTAGAGCAACCATAAAGGTCTGTTTCCTGAGGCTGCACCATCCTCCTTTCAAGCTACACCTACCTGGATAGAAGATCAAAGAACTATAGAATGTTAACGATGGAAAGAAAGCTTAAAATATCCCCTAGTCCCAACACCCTGGCCATGGGAAGGGACACCTCCTCACTAGGTTGCTCAGATCTATCCAATGCCTTGAAGCTCGGGTTAGGCACCAGCCCTGGAATCTGTCCAGTCCACCACTCACAAAGAATTTCTTCCTAATACAAACTAAATTCCTTGTTTAGTTTACCCTCACTCTTGCCAGTCACTACAGAGCATCTCCCCGGCTACGTCCTCAGATACTCTAAGTTCCATGAGTTTACAAACCTTCCTTCTCCAGGTTCCATAGTCACTTTCTCAGCCGTCTTGGAGGGAGGTACTCCTCTCCTATCACTTTTGTACTTGCTCAACAGTCATTCTTCTATCTCGCACAAACTCATCAGATGGCACAAGTAGACGAATGAAGAAAGCGGGGAGTGTACCATGCGTCACCAACAAGATCTGAACAGTTCACCCCAACACTGACCCCTGAGGACACACCATATTCTCCCCTGACATGAGCTTGACCACAAACTTTGTGTGGTAAGTCAGATTATCTAAATTAATTCATGCATATCAGCTCAGAGAATGATTGTACCTCGTTTGGCAACAATGTCTCCATTCAACTGATTCGTGACTCATAATCATAAAAACCCACCAAAGCACACACCCTCTGCACGCATATCGTGTCAATGAGGAAAAAAAAAAAAAAAAAAAAAGAAAGAAACATGAATATAAAAACAAATTGAATCTTTCCTATCCAAGTTACCAAGCTCATTTAACCTACAAATTCACGAATAATTCCTCATACACTGCTCTCATCATTCATAAATATACATTAAAACCAGTCGCACCAAACTCCTGTACAGTATATGCTAATTTATTCCACACATCTCACACCCCTCCCTCTTTACCCTCCAAACACTCCTGCGGAATGCCAGCCAATCCCTAGTGCCTGCCAAAGGCAGCAAGCCGACACTCACAAAACTGCAGGTCCTGAAATCTCCCACTCAACTGTTAGTACTGGATCCTATCCTAAAAACTCTTGAATAAATATAATACACATAAAACAATAAATCCTGAAAAAGGAACAAAATAGACTTGAGACTACACAAGCTCGCAGAAACAATTCCCTGTGATATTGCAGACACCCACCAATCGTCATCCCCTCTAAAACAATGTGCCATAAACACCCATAATCAATTTTTGCTAAGCATTAGGACGGTACTCAAATAAGAGCAAGGTGATAACCCAAAAACAATTACAGTGTCAGTTCACTTCCATGATACGATTTAATTGCGGCTGCTTCCAGAGAATGATTGGGATCTTATGAGAATTCAAATTCTTTCAACAGAGCTTGCACCCATTACAAGGATGGAAAGACAAGGATGACAGATTCTGAGAGGTGAAAAAAGGAAAATATGTTACTAATAAAAACCTCTTAAAACAGGTTGTCCTGAACCATAGGAGGTGTACTTCAAACACCACACTGTCAGGACCAATCAATCCTAAGACAGCGCAAACCTGACCCTTAGAACATCCATTCTTACTCTGGTCATTTTAAAAACAACACTTAGAGTATTTCTATGAAATGTAAAAAAAAACAAGAAAAAAAAAAAAAAAAAAAGACAGGAAAGAAGGAATAAAAAAAAAAACAAAACAACCAACATAAAAAAAAACAAACCCCCCAAAAAAACAAAAAAAAAACCCCAAACAAACAAACATACAAAAAACAAACAAAAGTAACCCCACCAACCAAAAACAAAAAAATAACCAAAACCAAACAAAAAAAGGGTACTGCAAATGCCTTTTGAAGTAATCTAATTTGAAGTCTGATTAACAATCGAGCAATAAAATAGAAAAAAAGAAAGAAAGAGAAAGTATAATGAAACAGCATCAGATGTTCACACCAAAGAATACGTATCTCATTCCTTCAGAATTCATGTTGCTTAACATGAAATCAAATGTGACTCGAAGTCCCTTATTACAGATCAAATAAAAACCTCTTGGCACTAATTCTCAACCTGGAATCTCCAAAGTAAACCAATTCAGGATTTGTTGCAAGAAGAAACAGACCTTGCTAAATTAAAATAAAAGCAAGAGCAATCTGAGGAGAATAAACACACCAACATAAAATCACTCAAACAAAACCATGTCAAAATTACATCAATGTCACTTCTTTCCAAAGAAAAAAGAAAAAAAAGAATCCACAACTGTAAGTGTTCCATATAGACGCCCAGCAAAGATCCCTCTTTTTCATAACAGCTACTGAACAATCCCAAACAGGAAGACAGAGAGAGAAAGAGCAAAGAATAACTCAATTTGTGTTTCCCAGCTATCAATCAAATTCCCTCGACCGGCCATATGGATTGCAAAAACACTGAACAATGAATGAAGTGTAAAGCTACAGAATGAATGTAGAAACCCATTCTCACGTGTCCCAAGCCCTCCTCCCCTGAATACCACATGTTTTAACGCTCAGTTCTATAATAGAAAGCAAATCAAAACTCAAAAATTGAATTGGTTAACTATTTCAATCTCTATTGACTATTTCAAATAAGCAGTTATTCTCCTATCCTAGACCATGCCCTGTCAAAATCCAACACTTCAAACCATTTTTCCCACCTCTATAACTTTTATGTATCCCTTTTTACATTATACACATAACTTAAAATGAATAAAGATTAACACGCTCAGACTTGACGTTCTGCGACTGCCTGAATATCAAGTATGTTGATAAATTCTGCTGTACCCTATAAATCAACTCCACTGAATCCACGTAATTATCCGTTGAAATGAAAGATTTGATCGGCCACTGATTTTCTTTTCTTGAATATTCCACCCGTCTTTCTATCTTCCCCAATTCACACTGGACTTCATTTTCTCTTGAGGATTAAAAGATAAATCTATATTACAAAGTTATCGAAAAGTAAAAAAAAAACAATTGAAGGGAAAAATAATAAAGAAAACATGAGAAAAATAAAGGAGAGGAAAAACAGGGGACAGAGGCACAGAAACCACCCAGCTTAATAACAGGGATTTTTTTGTTTTTTTCCTCAATGCAGACAGAGAAAATAAAACATAGGTATTACTCCCTTGCCATCAACACCTGCATGTCGATAGTAAGGCAAATAAAACTATCTCCTACACCGTTAATGCCTAAATGTTCAGAGTCTGAACAACAGTTAAATTAAGTGCAACAAAGCTATTTGAGAATAATCAATTAAATCAATAAATCAAAAAAGAACAAACAACACTAATATAAGAATAATCACATCAAACATGAATTAGAGTCAGCAAAATCATAAAAGGGAATATCAGGGGTTTTGTGTAGGCCATGTTCAACCCCAAGCAACCACAAAGAGTCCAATAAATGAGATAATCTTTGGCAGAGAAAACAGAGAAAAACAAGTTTTATGGTTTATTCCTTAACTTGAGAGACTCAACGATGTCAGCCTGTTTCCGAAACGCTATGATTTTTCAGGAACAGAGACAGCTGCCCCGCGGCCTGGCTCTCCCTGAGCGGGAGGAAAATAGGTCCTTTTGTCCTCATTCTTTACACAACATTACCCTAACCACTGTGCATGTTCATTGAGTAATCTTCATCACGGAATTATACAATAAAGAAGTTGGGTGCATCCAAAATGAAAATTTTAAGCGGACAAAAATAGGATGGATAAGTGAATGTTATCATGTCTAACTAAGGATTTTAAAAACTTACTAACATAATGGAGTCACCTTCTTGATATGGATTGTGCGTCCTGAAACTTCATAGTTCGTTCTCTATCTTAAATGCCCAAGCTAGAATAATCTCAACACAACACCAGCACGCCGCCAAACATAGTTTTATATTTAATGCCACTGTTTAAACAATGCTTAAAAACTCAGGAAAGAAGTGTTTAAAATGAAAATGCCAAAACGGTAATTACAAACTGGGGATCACTTATCCAAGCAATATAATCTACATTGTTGAGTTGTATCTACAAAACACATCCCATCAGAAAGGATTTAATTCACTGAAACAAAGCCCATTTCTTGTTGCATAATCAAAAATTAAAAGAAAATAAAAAATAAACAAATATTGGAACATTAGAACAAAGCATAATCATCTTTTCTATAATATAGAGTAAAAATACATTATTTACATACGCTGATTTATGATACACCTTATAGATTGTAACAGGTGATTCACTCCTGATCAAGCACACCCAACATTTGATAATGCATTGAAATGAGATATTATATATATGACCGTTTTATGTTCATCCAGCGTCCTTTTAAAAAGTTGCTTCTTCCATTTCTGGTACACTTATCTTAAAATTTTCCAAGAAAATACTGAGACTCTCGCAAACCCCATCAACCAATTAAAGCAAAAACTTCCATATACATCGATAAAGACAGTTATTAAATAGAAGTATTAAATATAACTGAATTTTTTAAGCAAATTATTTAATCATGGCATATACTTATATTGAAGCAAGTATGCCTTACATCACTATTCAGACTCCCTTCCACCATTCCAACATAAATTTCTAAGTTCCTAAAAAGTGCAAATTATTACAAATAATCAAAATAATCTTAATACTTCACTGAGACTACTCTCTTGGCAGAGGATCATGGTTCATTTAGCTTTTTGGGTATTCTTCAAGTTGAATTGTGGTGTGTTGCTTTTGTGCGTTCTTTCTTCTTCAGTCGCCTTTCAATCCAATAACTTATCTTACAGCTTTTGGCAAGTACAGTTACGACCAACACATCCAAGCAAAAGCCCAAAAAGAACCAGCTCGCAGCCCAATAACATTACATTCCACCCAATACTTCCACGGCACAATGTCACTGCACTTCCAGTGAACAAAACAGCTTGATACAACGAAAGTGCACTTCCTCCAGCTGGTTTGATACCAAAAGGCATAGTGAATTTGAAAAATGAGAAAACAGCAATTCATCAATAGCACAAAAAATGACCCAAAGCTTTAAATTTTTCTCAGTCGTTTCTTTCGATTAAAGATAATAAAATAAATGAAATCTATCCTACCAAGTTTTTATTCTTCCCATAGCTAACTTTTCTCCCTATACTATTAAAAAAAACTTCTCTTTCACTTTCTCCACAACATGTTTTCATTTCTGAATTAGAATACTTCTGAACTGTTTATGAATTCTTTTATTCTCTCTCTTCTTAATCTATCACAACTTACTTTGTGGCCATTGTCTCTAATTGTTAACTTCCCATTTGATGAGATACAATAAGAGCCTCTGCATAGCAAAATATCTCACACGTCCTGAACGTAGAATTTCATTCCACAGAAAAATCTGTTGCACGATGTACATGAATGTCTATTAGGAAGCATGACTGACGTTTTACTCTGAAAATGTTAATTTTGCTGTAGATCACTGCCACAAGCTCTCTTCATACCATGGTGAGAACAGACAATTTCAGATAAAGCACCTGTAGTACAATCCTCCTAAGTACCGTTTTCTGGTGCACTGACATAGTCGAAAAATTCCTGGTGCTAACTCTGAATCTACATTATACCAAGAAGTGAACCTTCAAAACAGAATGCAATCAAGTCCTAATTTGAAACCCATTATCCCGAAAAAACAGCCTAGACCTTCTAATCCATGTAATTTAGAACTAAATATTTGTAATAACGCAAAAAATTGAATGAATATAAGAACTGTTAAAAACAAATCACCTGTTTTTAATAACTTCTTGGAAGTATGCCCTCAGATACACTCTACTATATCTAATTTTTTGAACCTCACTCCATTAACTGAAATATGCCGCCTGTGAATTTTGCTCTAGATTACAAATGCAGTATCCTTCTTTTGTTTTTTACACTAGCATTTGTTTCTTTTTTTTTTTTTTTTGTTTCCTCTCATTCTCTCTGAAAAAAAAGTAACAAGTTGTTTATCTTCTCTCTCCAGATCTAGTTGCCAGTTATTAGACCAGTAAGCATTTGTCCTCCAATATATCCAGATGGCCGACATTTGTTGGTTCTCTTTCCAGAGACTGAAGAACACAAAGCCATTTTCCACAGTGGACTTAAACAGACTAACATTACATTTTTTTTAATTAGACCCTGCAGATCTCAGTAGGGTAAATCAATTACACGCATTTAATACATACTGAAACCTGCATGACACATCTTCATGAAAATTAGCTGTGATTAAGGATGCGGAATAAACAAATATAAAGTTCGGGTCTGGGGTGTTCTTGTATTTTTGGT
>VKON01000252.1:330112-345569 GCA_009741485.1 Malurus cyaneus samueli | reverse complement strand
AGAAAGTATAAATGAAACAGCCATCAGCATGTTTCAGCACCAATATGAATTATCTGTATATCTCAGTCCTTCAGGGAGATGTCATGTGTGCTTAAACATGGAAATTCAAATGTGAGCTCTGAAGGACCTCTTTATTACAGATGCAAATAAAAACATTCTCTGTGCACTTATTCTCAACCTGGAATTCTCCAAAGGTGAAAGCCAAGTTCAAGGTTAATTTTGTTGCAAGAGAGTAAGACAGACACCTTTTGCTAAATTAAGAGATAAAAAGCAGGAAAGCAGGCAATATCTGATGGGAGAAAAATAAAGCACCACCAACATAAATCACTCAAACCAATCCATGGGTCAAATATGTTACATGCATATTTGTCACCTTTTGTTGTCCAAAGCAATATCCACAAACTCGTTAGTGTTTTCCCATATAGACAGCCAGGCAATAGACTCTAGCTATTTTATACAGCTACTGGTAACATCACTTGCCCAGAAGGCAGTGACAGACAGAGAGAGAGAGAGAGCAAAGAAATAACTTTCACAGTTTTTGTGTTTTCCCAGCTATCAATCAAATTCCCTCTGACATTGCTTCATTTATGGATTATTGCAAAAACACTGAAACAATGTGCAATGATAATGTTGTAAAGCTACAGAAATGAAATTGGTAGGAGTAACCCATTTCTCACTGTGTTCCCAAGCACCTCTCCACTCTGAATCCCCAGCATTGTTTAAGCTTCAGTTCTATATAAGAAAGCTAATCAAATGACACTCAGGAAAATTGACTTGGGTTTTCAATCTAGTTTCAGATCTCTATTGTACTTATTTCAAATAGCATTTGTTATTCTCTGCATATCCTTAGGAACATGCCCTGTCAAGAAATGCCATACAACTTCAAACCATGTTTTTTCCCACCTCTATAACTTTTTATGTATTCCCTTTTTACATTTTATTACAGCATAACATCTAAAAATGAAATAAAGATTATAGGCAACGCTTCAGGACTTGTAGTTCTGCGACTTGCCCTGAATATCAAGTATTGTTGATAGGAACTTTCTGCTGTACCTCTATAAATTGCCCAAATCTCCCCACTGACCATCACTGTAATTATTTCTGTTTGGAAATGAAAGATTTGATCGGCAGACTGATTTTTCTTTTCTTTATATTTCCCACTCCCTTTCTTGTCTATCTTTCCCTCATTCACCTGGACTGTGCATTTTCTCTTGATAGTGGATTTAAAGATTAAATCTGTATTTATTTACCATAGTTATCTCGAAAAGTAAAAGAAAACAACAGATTGTAGGGGGAAAAAAATAAGTAGAAGAAAACAGGAGAAAATATGAAGGAGGGAGGGAAGAAAGCATGGGGAGAGAAAGTGCACAGAACAGCCATCCCAGCCTCTAATTTAACAGGGATTTTTTTTGTTTTTTTTTCCTCAAAGTGCAGAAGAGAAAATAAAACATAGGTAGTTACTCCCTTTGCATCCAACACCTAGGGGCATTGGTAAGATAGGTAAGGAAATTTAAAACACTCTTCCTACAGCCGTTTATTGCCTAAATGTGTCAGAGTCTGAACAACAGGTTAAATTTAGTGCCAACAAAAGGCTATTTGAGGAATAATTTACAATTTAAATCCAAATAAATCAAAAAAGAAAAACCAACACATCAGTAAAGAATAATCAGCATCAAAGCATGAATTAGAGGTGCAGGCCAAAAGTACATAAAAGGGGAAGATTCAGGGGGTTTTGTGTAGGAGCCAGGTTCAACTCCAAGGTCAACCACAGAGTCGCAATAAATGGGAGTAATTTCTTTGTGTCAGAGAAAAATGTCAGGGAGAAAAACTAGAGTTTGTTATTGTTTTATTTTCCTTTAGACTTTGGACTGAGACTCAACTGTTGTGCAGCCTCCGTTTCCGAGACTGCTATTGATTTTTCAGGAGACAGAGAAGTGCTGCTCTCCGCCGGGGCCTGGCTTTTCTCCTGAGCTGGGAGGAAGAATAATGGTCCTTTTGTCCTCATTTCTTTACACAACATCTACCCTAACCAATGTGGCATGGTTCAGTGAGTAGATCTGCATCACTGGGAGATTATACAACTGAAAAGAATGTTGTGGTGCCATCCAAAAATGAAATTTAGAGCCTGGACAAAAATATGGGGATGATAAGTGAATGTTATGCCAGTGTGCTAACTAGGATTTTAAAAAAGCCTTTGCTAAAGCATCAGACTGATGGGTCTAACCTGCTTCTGGATATGGAATTTGTTGCTTCTCTTGGAGAACTTCATAGGGGTTTCTGTTTCTCTGTATTCTTTGAAGATGCCTCAAAGCTGAGAATAATCTCAACACAAACACCAAGAGGTTGCAAAATCATTATTTTTTATTTATATGCCACTTGTTTAAACTAATTTGCTTAAAAAATCATGGAGAAGAAGTTTTTAAATTGAAAAGTGCCAAACACCTGTCAAATGTTGACAAACTGGGGATTCACTTATTCACAAGCAATATGAATTCTGCACAGTTGTGAGGTGTGTACACAAACACATCCCCATTCAGAAAGGTATTTAATTTCACTGAAACAAAGCCCCATTTCTTTGTTGCATAAATCATTAAATTATAGAGAAATAAAAAATCAAACAAAATATTGGTAGACTATTAGAACAACTGCATAATCAGTTTCTTTAGGCTATAATATATGAGTAAATAAATACAGTTATCTTTACATACTGTTGATTTATTGATTACACATGTATTAATTGTACAAGCAGATGATTCACTCATATCAAGCACACACCAACATTTTAGATAATTGCATTTGAAATGAGGATTTATTGATATATATGACCTGTTTTTTATGTGTCTCCCATTGGTCCTTTTTAAACAGAGTTTGCTTTCTTCCATTTTTCTGGTACACTTATCTTAAAATTTTCAAAGAAAATCACTGAGACTTCTCCAAACGCCTTCATCAACCAATGTAAAAGCAAAACACTTTCCCATATACATCGGAGTATATGACAGTTATTTAAATAGAGTATTAGAATTATTAATCTTTGAATATTTTTAAGCAAATTAGTTTAGATGAGTGGCATATACTTATATGAATGCAAGTAGTGCCCTGTGACTTTCACTATTTCAGACTCCCTGTCCACCATCCAACATAAATTTTCTAAGTTACCTAAAAGCAGTTGCAAATTAGTTGACAAATAATGAAAAAAAAAATCTTAATAGGGTTTCACTGAACATATCTCTCTGTGGCAGGATGATCATGGTCAAGTTTTAGCCTTTTTTTTTTTGTATTCTCATATTTTATGAACTTTTGTGGTGTGGTTGCTTTTTGTGCTTTTTTCTTTTTTTTCTTTTTCAGTCGGCCTTTGCAATCTCATGATGTTATCTTTACAGGCTTTGCAGAGTACAGCTTTACGACCAACACATCCCAAGGCAAGACATTGCACCAATGAAAGGGACACCAGCTTCTGCAGGCCCCAATAACATTTACATTTCCACCCCAACCCTTCCACTGGCACCAATGTCACTGCAGCTTCTCAGTGAACAAAATCAGCCTGTTGATACAATGGAAGAGTGGTCAGCTCCTCTCAGGGGCTGGTTTGGATCAGCCCAAAAGGCATTAGTGAAGTTGAAAAGATTGAGGAAACATCTGTCATATTTTCATCAGTAGCACAAATAAAGATGGACCCAAGCTGGCTTTTAAATTTCTTCTCAGTTCTGTTTTCTTTCTGTATTTAAGATAAATAAAGATATATTAATGTAGCAAATCTTATCCTTACCATAGTTTCTATTCTTCCTTCATAAGGCTAACTTTTTCTCCTCTATTACTTATTAAAAGAAATAAACTTCTCTATTACTTTTCTTCCACAACATTTTGTTTTCTAATTCTGAATTATTGAATATTCCTTTCTGAAGCCTTGTTTATGAATTCTTTTATTTTCTCTTCCTCTTCTTACTATCACAAGCTTTATCTTTTTGTGGTGCCATTTGTCTTCTAGATTGTTAATCGGTTCCTCATTTTGGATGAGATGATTCAATTAAGAGCCTCTGCATAGAAATGAATTATTCTCAGCACGTCTGTGGGACTGTAGAAGTTTCATTCCACCAGAAAAATCTGTTTGCTACGAGTGTACATGAATGTCTATTATGGAAGGCAGTGGAGGCTGAGGTTTATCTTCCTGAAAATGTTTTTAATTTTGCTGTGTATGACTCAGCTGACCCACCAAGGCTTCTCTCATACCCAGTGGTGAGAAACAGACAATTTCAGATGAAAGCACCTGGTAAGGTACATCTCTTCCTTGAAGTACCCGTTTCTCTGTTGGACTCTGAACAGGTTGAGTCTGAAAAATTCTGGTGTCTAACTTTTGGAAATCTACAGTTAATTACCAATGAATTGAAACCTTTCAAAACCATGATGAAATCAGTCCTGAATTTGAAACCTCATTTTTAATCTCCTACAGGCTATGGACTTCAATCCATTTTTAAATTTAAGAAACTGTGTAAATATTCTTTTTAATACTACTGCAAGACAAATTTGGAATGAATAAAGAAGCTGTATATGAAACAAATCACCTTGTTTTCTTATTAACTTCTTGGAAGTATGTCCCTTCAGATCACTATACTATATAGCTACATTTTTTTGAACCCTCTACTCCATTATACTGAAATGATAGCCGCCTGGTGAATTTTGCTCTTAGTTTTATTTACAAATTGCAGTTATTCCTTTCTTTTTCTTTTTTCTTTACACTACCAGGTTTTTTGTTTTTTTTCTTTTTTTTTTTTTTTTTTGTCTTCCTCTCTCTTCTCTGAAGATGAAAAGTAAAAAGTTTTGTTTTTTCTTCTCTCTCCAGATGTTGCTAGAGTTATGCCCAGTTATTAGAACCAGTAATTCACTTTGTCCTCCAATATTATCCCTAGATGGCCAGTACAGTTTTGTTTGTGTTCTCTTTTCCAGGAGAGCTGGAAGACACAAAGCCATTTTCCATCATGTATGTGGACTTAAGGACAGACTAACATTACTTAGGACCCTGCCAGATCTCAGTAGGTAAAAGTCAAATTACAGCAGTTTATACATACTGAGAACCTGCATGACACATCTTTTCATTGAGAAATGAGGCTGTGATTTAGGAACATTCTGGATAAAAACATAATAAATGTTGGGGGTTTTGGGGGGGTTTCTGTGGTATTTTTTGTGTGGTTTTTTTTTGTTTGATTGTTTGTTTGTGTTTTTTTTTTTTTTGTTGTTGTTTTGGTTTTTTCTGTTTGGTTTGGTTTGGTTTGGTTTTTTTTTTTTTGGGGGTGGTTTTTTTGGTTGGGGGGGTTGTTTTTGTTTTTTTGTTGTTTTTTTTTTTAATTGTTAGCTCCAAAACAATATTGAATTGTGCATATTAAAGCAGCTGGTACTGGACTGGACTTCACATGGAACTAAAAGATGTGAATAGAGAAAGCAGGACCTCTGAGCCCCACTTCCCAAATCTGGGTTACTTCCATCAAAAGAGGGAATTTCTGTTTCTGAGTTTACCTATCTGCAGCCTAGGCATAATGTTTTGTCTCCTGGCTCTTTCAAGGCTTAATTAATGAATGCATGTTTTACAGCTAGTTGAGAACCTCAGATAAAAGGGTCTATAGAAGTGCAAAGCATTATTATGTTGCAGGAAGCCTGATTTTCTTTTCCATCAGAAAAACAAGACTTTGTGCAGACTTAATTGGGTTTTTTTTTTAAATTTATAAAGAGGATTAAGAAAACTGAGCCTATCTAAGTCTCCCTACTGGTAAATAAAAAGAAAAAAGAAATAAGGACTAGAAGCAAAGAGAGGATTTATAAGAAAATAAATAAATATATCCAAAGGGTAATACACAAGTAACTGTTTAGAAAATAAAAGGCCAGATTTACTGAGCTATGAAGAGATACATTAATAGAAATTTTAAAAATATAAAAAAAGACAAGGTTATGGAAAGGAAATGTTGGAAAGCATCACATTTTAATCGGTTATCCTAACTGATTTCCATAATTTCTACAGGTAAAGGAACGTTAAAGAAGATTAGTGAAAACAGATCCATAGAGATATGGTGTTAGTTATTCAACCCATAGATATTAAGGAATCATTCTCTGTCACCCAGAGGGAAAGAGCAGATCTTTTATTTTGAGTCAATTGGAGAACACTCTAATGGCAGCAAGCACAAGAAAGTTAAAACCAAACCCCTTACAGATGGAAATCAGCAGAGCCCCATCTTGAGCTCCATTGCACAGCCATGCCAATGGATGACAGCTGAAACCTGGTCTCCAAATATCACTGTAACTTTGTTCTTGACCCTAGGGTGGACAAAAGGAAAAGCTTTCTTATGTGTTTTCAAGGACTCTGCCAGTTTGCTAATACTTCTTTTACTACATTTTCTCATCACGTTCTGTGTTTTCCTGCTACCATCTGAAACCCGGGACAGCACGTGCTGAAAGAGAGAAGCCATAAAGAGCTGGTGTGTTATGAACCTTCAAATAAAGTTTTTTTCAGATTATATTCTGTGCTCAGTTTGAGGCATTTGGATTTTAAATTTCTAAGTCTTGTGGGGTTTAAAATTGGTTGGGAAATTGAAAAGCTATTTTCATGGTATTTTTTTAAAAGTCAAAGCTACTTTATTCTCATTTGTTCAAAGTCACATACATTTTTAGCCTAGTTTCCTGAGAACAGGGAGTATATATCACCTTTTGATGTATGCCTGTAAACTTACATATATCTCTTTCTGTGCTTTGCACCCAAATCTAAGAATAATGTGACATTAATTTCTTCCCAAAACCATGAAAATTTATGGCTGTTTAAAGACAAGAGAAATCTTATATGCATAGAAAGTTTGATACAATTTTGCAATCTTACCAAACCCATCCTGCATAAGCTATCAGAGAATACACACAGGAATTCATTGGCATTACTTCACTCAGTCATTTTTACTGTTTTTATAAACCTGAGAAATTTTGCTTACACAAAAAGTAAAACATGACTGTCTGATAAAAACAATTGATGCTCAGATAAGGCAATTAACTTGATCTTTCTTACAGTTTTTTATGGTTTACTTTTAGAAAAGGAGGCCTTCCTCTTTCTCTTCTTAAGAAGTTTCACTATAATTATGTGAAGAACAATATTTAGTCATATATTTTTGTTTCCTTCAACCTTCCATCAAGTGAGACATATTATTTATCTTATAGACTAACATTTTATAGGTCAGTGGTGTCATTTCAATAGCCAAGTGGTGCTTATGTTTGAACATTATCAGCTGTGAACTAGAAACAGCAGGAATATTTTTCTGGACAGATTAGATCTCATCACTCCCATTCCAGAATCAGACAGAAAATTAGAACAAAATAAGTTTGGCTTTAAGTGGTGGAAGGCACAGAAGAGAGTGCTTGTGATGGCCAAGAGTGTAGAAACATATTTTGTTGGAAAAGGAAATTGAAGTAGCTTTGTTTGTTGAGCCCTCAGGAGGCAGTTCTCAGCAGTCCATGACAGACAGCTAACAAGAAATCTTCTGTCAATAGGCTTCAAAAATCTGAGTAAGTGTTCAACCTTCCAGTGCAAAACTGCATATGACTGGCAATCTGAAAAATACTGGAAAACAGCTATCCAGCAGATAAAAGCTGACTGGCACAAACATATCAGTTAAACATCGAGGAGAACTCCTTCTTCTGGAGAACAATAAAAACTCTGGGTGAGGCCACATCAAAACGACATCATTGGGAATAGAAGATTTCAAGAATTTAATTCCAAGAAAAACAAGCTTCCAGGGTCATGAAATTTATAACTACATATGACTGAGGCACTAAATTTAGGAATCAAAACAGTCCATCCCAGGTTTCCTTCCTTTAAGGACTGATTTTAGGTGGTGTGTAGGCCCTTCACTGCCTTTGCGTTCACTGAGAGTTGTTAAGAGAAGACTTGTAAAGCTTTAGGCCTATGGATTAATGGATTAACTTTCAAGATGTTTCATGAATATAGTTGCTTTTTGACTAGGTAAACAAGAGAAGAAATGTCCCGCATATTCAACATCCTCACTACAAAATTGTACATTAGGAAATGTTTTCTTTTATCTCTTTGTTCTCCTAGGAAGAATGGGAACATATAAAGAACAATACTGTAATGACACAAAAATATGATGGCTTAATGAGTCTTTTCATCTCTGTTCCCTATTCTCCTTGTGTACATTTTACTTAATACACATAAAAGAGGCAAACATAAAGATAGGGGCATGAACAGTTGTGTCTTTGATATGATGAAAATGGTTTGTGAGCTCATCACTCCTTGTTTATATTCTATTAACAATTTTCTTTATATCACAATCACAGATTGTGTAAGCCAAATTCTTACATGCACATAAATTAGAGAATTATCATCTTTGGGAAATGGTTTTAAGCTTTGTCCATCGTTTGCATGTATTGGGAGGATCATGGCGGTGAATTTAATAATGGGCTCAGTGTATTTAGTTTAAAAATGTATCTGCCTTGGAACTGAAGTAAGGATATGCCAGACAATGGAAGAGAGGAGCCAAATAGCTGGAGTGGAGAAAGGACAGCTCTGATTGCTTTTATATGGATCCTACATTAAAGAATCCGGTGGAGTTCAATTGTTCCCTGTGGAGCTTAAAAGTTTGATATTCTTTTTTCCTCCATATAGGAAATCATGGTGATTGCAAATCCTAAAGCACTAAAGTTATTTAGAATAAAAGCTGTAAATATATACAGTAGGAAAATAGTCATTTTCCTTGGTTTATAGCTCTAAAGGATTAAAGTAGGATTAAAAAGAGAAGAAAATAGATTTCAAAGCTGTTACATTTTCTGCTAGTAACTGTCATGACTATTTTTTTTTTTTTTTGGAAGAAGAGAAAAAGAAGTTCAAACAAGGCGAAGAAGACCACGACAATAAAGGAATAATTATAAATAATTAATATATATACTCAGAGACATACACAAATTAACCTGTTACACACATTATATAGTTTATTGCACTTAACTTATATTGCAAAATAACTTTGTCTACAGGATCTAAACACTAATTAAATCTAGTCAGGGCACTCACGGTAAATAACAGTGCAATGTCTACTCGTTTAAGTAAATAGGTATCTAAAAAAAAACAGAGCTGAAACAAATTACTAAAGGAATATACGCTACTAAAGGCACCTCAGAGGGTGTAGAGAACTGAAAGGTGCTGATAGGAATTCTTAAGAAGTGCAAATGACTGAGGTTTCCTACAATACTAGATATAAGAAGAGGCGACTGAAGAACAGACCATACAAGAGCTAGTTTTAAAAAGAATTTGAAACATAAAAAACCCAGTTATTACAAAGCAAGCAAAATATAGCAATATCGAGTACAGGTGTAATGATTTAGGCCCGCGAGCGCGCTTACACTCCCGTACGGGAGTGCAGGCTGAGAAGCGTACGCGAACAAGAGTAAGCCTAGAGCTATGTGTATGGCAACTCACATGTGGTTTCTGTAGAGTCTATGAGAGACAGCACCCATACACGCACATAAGAGTAGGACGATATTGTAAAACAGTGAAAAGACGTAGAATTGAGACTGGCGGTTTGCAGCCAATTGAATGATGATGCTTGAGGAAATCGCAAGAGGCTTGGGGGTCGAGACATAGGCGCGGAGTATGGCTTGTAAATCGAACGTGGTGTTAGATGTGTTGTAAAGAGCCACTTGCCCACAGCAGATTAGCATAGAAGTTTGAGAGGGCAGTCATTTGCCACACAGGATATCTACGAGTTCGTATCACTAAACAGTGGTCTGAGGACTGTCGTATGGCATCGTATCAAGAGTGTGTTTGTTTATGATTTTGTTTGTTTGTGTTTGTTCTAATGGTTTCAACCACATCTGTTATGATGTTATGGCGGGGAGAGGATATTGTGTTTGAAGATTTAGTCGGATGGGTTATGTAGGTTTGGGGAGAGCAATAAGTGTTCAGGTTGATTTTCGTCTCTAATTGTTTTTTTATTTAATATGAGTTGTGCGGTATTGATCATTCTGTTGTGGTTTGTGGGGTTGTTGACGTGTCTGTGTGGGTTTGCTTTTTCTGTTTGGTGTTTTGGGTTTGATTGTTTTTTTTTTTGTGTTGGTTTTGATTTTAGATGGGTTTTTTGGTTTTTTTTTTTTCTTGGCAGAAAATTTGGCACCGGAACTACTGACGGCGCAGGTGAAATTGCCGGTTGGTGTCTCCGAGGGCTGTGACGTCGTGCTTGGCACAGGGATCTCGTGTGCCCAGATGGAGGTTTGTGAGGACTGACCCACCATCTGAACAAGGCCATCCCTGAACAGCAGAATGGACAGAAAGGTTATCCTGATTTTGCACTTTCTGCACGGCCTCATCGTTCTCCTCTCTACAAAGGATTGCTGACAACTTTCCCAGAGGAGAGTGATGAAGGAACTCAGAGTGCATTTCATAAGAGTACCAACAACAGTACCCTTGCTGGATGAAGAGCAGAGGAGAGAAAACTTTTGAAATTAATTTTGGCATTGTCAATTTTAGGGAATTTTGGGCAATAGGGAAATGAAAAAACACAATTCAGTGGTATTTTTGTCGTGTATAATTAGGATAAGTAGAGCTGAATTAGTTTTTGACTCAATAGGATGGGGACCTGCTAAGTTTTCCTATGTCCTCATCTAAAGTTATCCCATAAGTTATCCTATGTCACCTTCCCAAAACACCTATGCAGAAGCATTCCCAGATTTCTTGGCTTGAGCAAAGCTTCCAACAAAGGATTTTTGCATCAGGCTCTCTGTACCCACAAGAGGACTTGGCACAGTGGGGAATGTTTCAGTTCCAAGGGCATCAGCAGTGGGCACAGACCATCATTCAGTGTTATGAAATCTTTGGTGGCAACTGTGCCTGAAAACACATGAAATATAGTAAGAAAAATGTTTTGGCCGACTCCTGTGTAATTAACAACTGGCCAAACAGGGCCCATGAGAAAAGAAGGCAAGTTATAAAGCCTCATTGGATCTAGAAAGGCTGTATTGACCATTCAACAAGACTTCCACCCATCAATAAATAAACATCTTCCAAACACCTGTTGCAAGAAGACAGGAGAATACTTGTGTTTGTTCCTCAGGTGTGAAATAGGTAAATTACATATATTTATGACTTCACCCAGAAAAGTCTCTGAGAACTTCCCCACATTTCTACAAGAGGTAGCAAGTGACTGATTCTCCTCATTGCACCACAGCTCATTCGGAGGCAAAAAGGTACCTTTTAGAGCTACTCGATTGAATTTTGTGGAATTTTTCTCTCCAGGCCATGATAAAGTTTCAAGCAAGCTTCCCTTTCTTCACTCTCCATGCTCACCCCAGGCATGGGGGTCTTTTACTCTGGGAAATGTGACAGAGGCCATTATATATCCAATGTGCTGACTTCACTCGCTTTCTGAAACCCCGTTTTGTGCATAGCAGGGAGGATATTCCACAGTGGCCAGTTCCATGGGCTATAAGGCTGCTTTTCGCTGCCGCAGCACTGTAAAAGAGCCATGGTGTGGCTGAGAATTGTGCCTGTGCCACTGGGATGCATCCCTTTGGAGGGATTAAAATGCCTAAAATGAGGGATGTAATGTAACAAGGAGAGCACACAGAAAGACAAGAAATATAAAACGGAGAAAGGGAAGGAAGTGATTTTGAAGAGGACTAATAAAATATATGTCACCCTGCTGATTGCTTTTTCTTTTTTCTTTGTTTTTTTTTTAGCTCCAAATGCTTCCCACTCTCAACGTGTCTGACTTGCCAGCAAGCCGATTGCCATGAAAATCTTGTTAAGTATCCTATTAAAAAGGTGAAATTTTAAAGGCATGGTCCATTTAAATTTGAAGGATGAAAATAAAAGTAAAATATTGCCAGTCGAGGTCTGCCCTTTACAGTCCTGCTTTCCTCTAGAGAAACAAAATCTGCCGGCTCTGGATTAGATCCATTTGCTGCCAATCAACAGATTCTCTCTGAATGAAATCTCCAAGCGGTTGAGTCAGGTTGGACAGGCAAAATGTCCATCTGTACCATCCCTGATGGATGTAACAAAGCTTGGAATGCATTCATTCAGTAACGAGCCAGCGAATCAAGAGAGCAGAGAAACCTAAACAAAATGCTGACCTATTATTTATTATTTATTTTTGTCTATTATTTTAAATTTAAGCTTTCAAGTAATGGTTGAATATTTTCGCATGGAATAGTGAAGTACTGTTTTCCAAAAGCCCAGCAGACAGGATGCCTTAGGGGAAAATTTTTCAAAGCAAAGGCAAGTGTGGGATTTAATCGATCAGCTTCTGTTGATGTTTCTGAGAGTCATGCAGCTAAAACTCTGTATGCTGCTTTGAAAAGATACCTCTAAAATGTCACAAATCTGGTAGGCAGACAGCTGCAGGAGATAACAATGGGTACATCTCTGTCTGTTTGTCTAATTTTAGGAAGATTACCTTAATCATATCTAATGACAGAGTATTTTGGGGGAAAATATTTCTGTCAGAATAGTGCTCGTGCCAAAGGTCACTGGCATTTCCTTCCTATAGAAGTAATTAATTTTTTAAAAAAAAATTCTATTTATATATTTTGTAGGAAATTTTTTGCTTTTCTTCTGAAAGAATACAGATGTATATTTTCATATCTGGAGCGTAAACTAAGTCAGAATCCAAAATTCTCAATCCAAAGTTCAAATAGTTCCACTCCCCTGAAGAATTTACAACAGTACAAAGAAAGGCTTAGTCAACGAATAACATAATGGTCTGAAATAACTGAGACTGAATTTGACCTTGCTTAGGTTCCTGTCAATCTACAAACCTAATGAAAGACATCCATGAGACCTCTATTTCCTCTCCATAGGAGACAGAGGGGACACAGATTTCCTGCAGAGAACAGCAGAAGAGAGACAACATCTGAAGTCAAAGAGGAAGAGGAAGGACTTAGCTGAACCTAATCAATATGATAAAAAAACTGCAGCAAAATTATCTATGTAGTTACAAGAGTGCCCAGACAGAACTCCTTTGTTGTTAGATCTTGGCCCTGGTTCAGGCTTGTGTCATCTTGATCCCTATAAATACTTCTTAGAACAAGTAAGGTTTTTTTGATTTTTTTTTTTTTTAATTTATTACAAGGAAATAATCCATAGAAACCACCAATGGGCAGCGTGACTGAAAGAAAAATTAAGAGTTTTTTATGAAGCTACTTGTCATACATGATGGTTTCCCAGAAAATTCTCCAAGATTAAATTAGAAGGAAGAAAAGGTTTAATGACAAATCAACTGTCTCTACATTACCCCAACCTTTTCTTTCTCTTTGGAAAAATGCAAAACTTTGTCCTAATTTAACACTGTTTTATATAACGGACTTCAATATGTTTGGATCTGAACAACTTATGTCTTACCAGGCAAATGAAGTCCTGCTGAGTTCAAAGACTTCCAGTGATTCAACATAAGGTGGTCTTAGGGTGTCTTTTCAAAGTTATGTATCGGTTCAGTCACATATGCTGCTAACGATCAAGGGAATTGCGTTAATCCCCATGCAAACTTCCTTTGAAAAAATTACCCCTAAAGCATCCCGTCTGCTGAGGTTTGAAAGGGGACTTCAATCAATATATTTGTTAAATGAAATGCAAAGAAGGATCCATTATTTTGTACTGCTGGATACTCTTGCCTAATAAAGGCTGTAACACAGTGATGGTTAAAACATAAGGGTTCTTATTCTGTTTGAATTAGTCTTCAAATGTTTGTCTAAAATATTCATATCTTTCACTTTAGAAAACTGGACATAAAATTTCTTTGGAAGGAACATCTGTCAGGTGACTGCTTTCTAAAGCTTGTTTCTCCAGCCAGAATGCATGCACATATTTTAGTGAGGTCAGACGTATATTTTTTTATATAGTAATATAAAGGTTTTATCAGTTCTATGGATTGTAAACCATGGAAAAAAAAATTTCATGGGTTAATGAGAACCACCCTCAACTTATTCAGATATTTAAGGTCTATTGTCTAATTTCAATCTAGAACTTCTCACATTCATGAGATTAAAACTTTCAAATGTTCGCGTAATTTTTTATTAAGATTAGACGATACAAACGAATCTTTAATCTAATATGGAGGCCAATTTTTGTGAACACTGACTTGAATTTGAGCGCAACCACGATGACACAATAAATTCAGCTGTGGTTTAGGTAATCCTAAATTAGACACTCAGATGTACTGGGATGTTATCACACAGTAAACTCGTAAACTCCATTGGTCCAGGTTCCTTGCTGATTATAAAAGTAGCCTCCCTAGGTTACAGGTAGTCACATTCAATTTGAACTTCTGAAGCCAGATAATATTTATTTTACTCTGATTTAATCTCAAATGCTCTGCTTCTAACTTTCCTAAGTGTAACAAGGGCCTAGGTTAATTTGAATACTAAGGCTCCTACTATTGTATAAATCGTGCCCTTAACCTGTTTGTCAAAATGTAATGAAACATCCTAAAAAACCTAACTTGATTTAAGACAACAAATCAGCCCTGTCTCATCACTTAGCATAGAGAGTAGAGATTCAAAACACCTGTATTTTTGAGTGAAAAAACTGTGACACTGCTGAAAGACAGGTGAGCACCACAAATGTGAATTTCTTCTCTGAACTTATTTTCTGGTATCAGGAATTGGTTTTATTTCATATTTAGGGGGGAGAAATGGTAGAAATACAAGCAATGATTGATTCTGTAACATCAACTCAAATCAGAAATGACAAAAACAGAATCATAGAAAATGCGTTTGGTTGAAGTGGACTTAGAGGTCATCTGAAATTTTTCAAACCTTCTGCTTGTGGGCCAGGCCGAGACCTCCCTGGACCTACGCTCCTGAAACCCACCAGGCTGGTCTTGATAAACAACTCCAAAATGTAGATATCTGGGCAACTCTTCAGTGCCCCACCACCCTCAGGAAAGGGAAAGGGAAAGGGAAAGGGAAAGGGAAAGGGAAAGGAAAGGGAAAGGGAGGGAAAAGGGAAGAGGGAAAGGGAAAGGAAGGGAAAGGGAAAGGGAAAAGACCAGTGGACTATTTTCCATTGTATCCCTAGAATGTTTAACATGACTTCTTGAAATGGTGTAGTACCTTGTTCTCTAAACAGTGATTGCTAGGACTTATTAAGTTGTGGTTTCTGGGGTGCAGGGTAGGAGTTGTATTTGATAATCCTTATAGGTCCTTTCCAACTCAGTTTATTCCATGGTTCTATGACACTCTGAATAAAATTTAATTCTGAAACGCTCTTATTCCCACAGGATTGCTTCTAAGCTCTCAGTCAGAACCTGAACTAGGAACTGAGGTTGGAGATGACCAAGACAAGACACTGCCACCAACACCACAAGGTTTTGATATGGTCATGTATTTATTTTGTTGGCACAGCTGATCGTTCCTAGTCATCATTCTGCTCTCTGCATTGTCAGTTGCCTTCCCCTGCCTTCTCTCACAACACATTAGAATCACATCA
>VKON01000252.1:305366-315938 GCA_009741485.1 Malurus cyaneus samueli | reverse complement strand
AAAAAAAAAATTAAAATAGGAGGCTCTGCTGGTTTATATAGTGGATTGTTGGTTGCTTTTTTTACACCACAGTTATAAAATTGTATTTTGTTGATGTTTTAAAAGTGTTTTTTTCTAAGGTATAGCAGTGATAATAATGAAATAAAATATAGAACACTTGTTGGGTTTTGCTTTCATGACAAATAGGCACTGACAAATCCATGCCACATTACCATCCTTGATTGCTCTGATGGAACTCATTTTCATCTCCTGTTTCTCTAATTACATGAAAATTGCATACTTTTTATGCATGACACATTTTCTGCAGCTTTAGAAAAAGGTTGTGAAGGGGGAAAAAAAACATTTATCAGTTTCTATCCCCCACTCATAAAGGCTATATGTCATCTAACCAGCGATCAATCCAGCTTTAACTGCCAGTTTTCTATGCTATTGTTATAATCAGAAAAGGAAGTCTATAAAAAATATGGTTTTAGGTGTGTTTTTCCCCTTTATCTCTTAAGGATGGATATTTACAGAGGCCTTGTCACCAGTGTGTTATTCTCTTTCCAGCCCTACCTTCCCTGATTTTGTATTTCAAAGCATGGGTGAATGATTCAACACCAAAGTAGAAAAGATTAACTTTGAACAATAGTACCTCTTAAGCTTTCCCCCTCTTCCTTGGGTTTTGTTGAAGATTTAGTTTAATAGCCAGATGAGAGAAGTAAAAATCAGCATTATTGCTGCAGAGACATTAAAAAAAAATGGATAGTACTAATAAATTACAAATACTAGGATAAATTGGATGACAAATACCTGTTTTCCCTTTGTTTGTTTTTGTGACGGAAAATGCAGAGGAAATAAAAGTTGATGTTGTAGGTCTGCATTTAACTGTAATGGGTTTGTGCCAAGTGGGTACATTTTCTTCTTTCTAGGCTGAGAAGTTATCTAGGTATTTTTCTCCTGACAAAAGCACTGATGGACAGCACAAGCTCATCACTTGCAAGACCCACGGGAGGTTTGCTGAAAATCCTCATGGAACTTCAGCAATGATCACCCCTTGAGCTTTGAAGACAAATGTGTTTTTCAATATGTTGCTGATGTTTTGTTTCTGAGTTACTCATTATTCATGCAAATTCTTATACATTCCAGAAATTTCTGGAAGCAGGGGCAATAGACACAATTTGATTAAACAGAATGTTCAAACCCCTTTCTGAATCAAAGGCTAACTTGGGCCTTGGATATCCAGAAGACTCTACCTTCAGCCATGGGTCAAAGCTGAGAATCATGCTAGAAAAAATGGGATAAACCCACATTGGATGGTGGAAAGCAGGTATTGAAACTCTTGTTCTCGTCCCCCACGTTGAATCAGTTCTTAAATCAACTGAAGAAATAAAATCTGCAGAGACAGAGTGAAGTGAAGCTGTGTGACCTGCAGTGCTGGCAGTGCTGGCAGACCCTGAAAGCACATCGGAGTGTCTGGTGACTGCTCTGCCCTTCTGCCTACTGCTGTACACAGAAAAGAGGCTTTTGTGCTGGGAAATGCCTCTCCCCGGAAACCCACTGTCCTTATTCAAGCTTCACATTCAAGAAAGTGCAAGCCTTTAAAGCTTCAGAAATGAGACTCGGTTCTGCAGATTTTTTTATGAGTTAAAATGAAAAGGTGATCTTGATGATAAGAGCACAGAGAAGCAAGAGCTTCCTGCAGCATTCACAGTAAAATGGCAAGTCAGAAAATGAAGCTGGAAAGATACATCCTGAAGAAAGAGTGCCATGCCATGAGCTCATTCTGGTCTGATCCACATGCAGTTTATTTCCAGCGTAAAACATTCGCAAATAAATAAAGTAGCAGTCTGTCCCTCTTAAATACCCATCCACATTACTGCCAGACTTCTTCCCCTCTCAGATTTGTTTATTACACCCACTGGTTACATCATCTATTAAATTAACCCCCAATCTATTTCTTAAAAACCTGTGTAACCTTGAGTAAAGTTATCACAGATGATAAAGGCATCACAGACAACTAATCCAACTTCACTTCAGTCCCTGCAATGCTTTTATCTTTGTAATTTGTTCTGGTGCTGGGGATGAATAAAAAAGGAGCTTTACTAATCACCTGAGGAAAGTTATGCACATTGTGTGTGTGCAAAACTGGGGACTAAATTTTGCATACTCTTCAGAAGAAGGACTGTCACCAACTAGGAATGAAATTTTCCGTGAACTTGATAGATTTATTGTACTCATTTTGCCGGTGTCAAGATTTAATTCTGTGGTTTGTGACTTGCATAATGTCTAGTTCACTGGGGCCCCTACACACTGGTAAAATATTGTCAATTAATAAAAACAAATTTGTTTATTTTCTTTTTCTGAAGCTATGAAATGGAAACTTTAAATAATTAACATCCACTCTGTTTTTTTTTAGAAAAGTCAGTATTTTCTATGTGTTTTTAATAACGACAGTAAGAGAATTAACTATGGATTAATACATTCCAGAATGGAAGTAGCAATGAAGATTTTATTTAGTTTTACAAAGGAAAAACAAAATCACGCTTTTTTGCCTTTTTGTTCTTGTTGTCAAATACCTAGGTACTGATTCATGTAATTTCTATGTTTATAGTGACAATTGTTTATCTAGTGTAAGTGTCCTTTGAAAAATATTTCAATTAAGAACTCCATATTGAAGTTGGGTTTACAATCCTTTTTACATTAGGACGTACAACTGACCACTAGACACTGACAAAAACAATCAGTGATCCCTGAATTTCACAAATGAAATATAAATCTATGTAATGCTTAAAAATTCACACCCCAAAAAATGCCTGATGCAAGAGCTTCTCCTAACTAATCTCCAGAAACAGAAAATGAATTCGTATTTCAATGTCAACAACAGCATGTAGCTTTGAGAATGAAGATTGTGACAGTGAAATGATATATTTTCAGAAAAATACAAGCAGTGTTGTTTCTGTTACCAGCAGTAATTATTGGTTTGATCGCTGATGAATTCCGTTGTGTTTCTGTGCCTTAGGATCTCTGCCTGTAAAGATGGGTTCGAAATTCATGATGTGAAGACATGCAAATGACTCTCCTTGCAATGAGGAACAAATACAATTATTTTTGAAGTGGCATCTAAAGCAATTTTGTTCTTAAAATTTCTCAGAAAATTGAATAATACATAATTACAGGTATTAAATGTGAGGGAACAAGTTTTTAATGCTTTGGAAATGCCATGTGCACCTGACCTGATAATGTCAATCCTGTACTGTTAACTGCTGTATTCCAGAACCATCCTCTGAGGGTAGGGCAGAGGGTTTTGGTGTGGTTTTTTTTCTGTTCTTGTGAAAGGAAGAGTAGTTTCTTCCTTGTTGGAGAAAATGTAAAGCCTGGTGAACTGAATCAGGTACATATAATTTGGTTGAGTTGAAAGAAAATCTACAATTGTGCAATTAAAGAGATTTAGCGAAAATTCATGGGGGGTATAATTAGGAATGATGGGATGAAATCAAGGAACCAAAAATGTGTTAAAATATTACAGCGTGCACCTTACTGTGAGATCTATTAGATCATGGAAATATTTATTGCTGGAATGGGTAAACCTCTGGGTCTACCAAGCAATGAATAATGAGCTTTAGCACTGGGCGTGAACAACAGGAGATGAAGCTCTTTCTGATTCTCCATCTGTACACTCTCTCTGGCAAGCAGTGAGGTCCTGCAAGGGCCAGATATGTACAACAGAAACTAAAAAAGCTAACCTATGTTTTGTTTATTTTTTTTTTGTGGTTGTTTTGTTTTTTTTTGTTTGTTTGTTTGTTTGTTTGTTTGTTTGTTTGTTTGTTTGTTTGTTTTAATATGAAATTCAAAGGCACAGACAATGGATAAGAAGTGGAAAATAAACTAGTGAAACATTACATGGTATAGAAACACATCAGAGAGGCATTTACTGAGTATCCAAATACTGGATGACTTCAAATCATGCAACTTTGGTTGGAAGATCTAACACCTTTTTTCTATCTGCTTAACATAAAGAAGATAAGATTATCCCAAAACCTCTGTTTAACCCTGCAATATTGCTTTTTCATTCCAGTTCCTCTAGTAATTGATGAATTACTCATTTATCATCAGTTCAATATTTGACATTTATCAACAATGATTAAAAATTCCAGTGAAAAAATAAAATCATATACCTTCTACTGAGGAAATTAAAGGGAAAGGTATCTTATACGGTATCAATAAAGCAGATGATAGTTTTATTTTCCAACATCATCATCATCATCATATTCAAGATAATAAAGCACTAAACCCATTAACAGTATATCTTAGTAGCCCTAAGTATGGGCTGCGTCTTTTTTTATGACGTTTTTAGTACAGCCCTGCCCAAGTAAGACTGTGTTGTGCAGTTGTTTATATACTTTTTCTAGAAAATCAGTGAACAGTTTCTATAGAAAAATAACTTTAGATGCCATTGCAACAGCAGAATAATGCCCATTTCATCATTCACAGCTTCCATTCAGACCAGCAGCAGATAAACCCTTACAAGGTCATCCTTTCAGAGAAATTAAAGACTAAAGGAAACCTTTTTATATCTGGGGCTAAATGTCAAATACCCACATTAAAAATTAAGCCTTTAACCCGAGAGGCTGAAAAACTATTTCACCCTTACTGTCTGGGATGCCTGAGCTTTTCTTCCATGCTGTTTTATTTACAGTAAGTAAGGTAGAAGACAGACCTAAGTGTAGGTTAAATATCCATCATATTCATGCTACTAATGCAGTTTTTCATGGTCAGGATGATTACAACTAGTTGTAGTAAGAGTATCACTACTACCAACACTATGATTATCAGCTTCCTCAATATTTCTGAAAATCTTATGTGACACCAAAGCAGGGTCCTTCTGCAACTGAAATATTTCATCTGGTCCAAGCCATGCAACTATTCCCAGCGTTCCCACAGAAAATGCCAAAAGCACGTAATTGTTGGAGATTTAAGAAAAATCTTTATTATAATTATGGCTACCTTTATTAGAAATCTTTTAGAAATGTCATTCGGAGTATCATTTTGCTTGGAAAGTCCATGAAAGAAGTGGAACAGTCCAATAGGCAATACCTATGTGCACATTAATCAATATAGCAACAGACTCTTAGCTATTCTCCAAAAGTTTTCACTGGTTTTACCTTACTTAAAATACCTGCTCTTACTCCGATACACACAGGGTCATCAAATTAAAATGGTTGATCATTATTTTTCTTTTTTTTTTCAGTGTGAGAGTCTACCATGTATTATTTCAGAGCAGTTTCAGACTGAAGTGACCATGCATTAAAAAGGTAACAGTATGAAAATAAAGTATTACTCAATTTGCAGGTATATGAAAGAATGAGAATTGATGCCTGAGCCCTAACTGAGCTCACAGGGCCTGAAGTGAAGTCACTTGTCCTGAAGGCCCATATAGTTGAAAGACAATTTAAGGTATTATTTATTTTTTGTTATATGTTTTATGCTTACAGCATTGGCAGTAAATAAACACACTGAAGAAGAAAACACTACTTAACGAGGAGTAGATGAGATTGAATGTGACTGTTCCAGACCTGTACAAGAGGCACTGGCCCATTAAATGAATGTGTAGAGCTACTTCTTAATGTGTTAGCCAAGTAATCAATTTCTGAAAATACCAAATAATTTAAAAATAGCCCTGTCTGACCTGAACCAGTGCTGGCACCAGACCAGGCATTTCTCAGGT
Organism: Malurus cyaneus samueli; assembly: GCA_009741485.1. Lineage (NCBI taxonomy): Eukaryota > Metazoa > Chordata > Aves > Passeriformes > Maluridae > Malurus > Malurus cyaneus. The sequence continues at coordinate 310,231 of VKON01000252.1, read as the reverse complement.
ACCTACTTCTTCCCTTAATCAATCAGTTCTGACATTTTTCCTTTTTCCTTTTATTCCTTTTTCTCCCTCCTTGTTTTTTATAAACCTTCCTTTGTAAAATTATGTGGCCAGCCAACCTCAAGAGACAAAATTCTTAAGCTTCTTTTAATATTCCATTAGCTTGTATCCCATTAACACGTTGGAGTGGTTGTAAAGGGAGAATCAATACAGCAGACACAGCACGACTCTGGAAACCAGGACCCTGGGGGTCTGCTTGTGGTGTTGGAATAGCTTTGCTCCACAACCTTGAGCCAGCCACTTAACCTCTTGGTGCCTCAGTTTATTCAGCTGTAAGCAAATGTAACAACATTTGCATACTGCACAAAGGTCTTGAGAAACACAATTTGTAAACCTTAGGCGATGAACATCCATTCATGCCTACTCTGACTCACAATTCTCTTACAGGAGAAATAAAAAAAAATAAATAAAAATTTGAGGTAATTTCAGAAAATATTGCTTTTATTATTTGTTATCTTTGAATAAAACAGGTTTTTCAGGTCCAAGTGTTGAATCCAGAGAAAATACACTGGGATATTGTTGTTCTGTTATACAGGAGCAAAAATTTAATTTATCAGAAAAGAGAAAATTATAAAGAGTGGTGGACAAGATGCATAGGTCTTTCTTTGCATGGTAGAATTTATAGTCACTGGAAGTTGCTAAGACTGGATTTTAAGCAACCACAGAATACAAGTAGATATGTATACACATCAAAATATCCCTCAAAGTCCTAAGTGATATTTCAATTAAAATTTGAAAGCGTTCTAAAGATTCATTCATGCATTCAGGATGTAAGTTAGTCTCCAACATTAGTGATCACTGATTAAGCAAGTGACCATGTGGTGAAACATTCCATCAAACAAAACACCTTAGTTTTGAGTGATTTATGGGTCTCAGCCAATATCATGCTCACTTTGTTATCATGGTCTAATCAATGTATTGAAAATGCAGTTGAGGCCCCACTGGTTTTGCCCTGAACCTTTTTTAGGAATGTGTGCTGGAAGGGATTTCCCTGTACAGCTCTTTTAGAGGTTTACAGATCTCTAGTGGTGTGTTTTCATGATTTTGTCTGAGACAGACCACATGAATCAAAGCATCTGATGATGATTGTGTAACCTTCCACAATCTTTAAGTGTTTTCTCACTGATTGTTCAAATATATCATAGAATCATAGAACAGTTTGGGTTGGAAGTGATCCTAAAGATCCTCTAGTTCCACCCCAGTGCCCTGAGCAGGGATGCCACTAACTCAGTAAAGATTGCTCCAAGTCCCATCCAAGCTGGCTTTGAGCTCTTCCAGGATGAGGCAGCCTCTACTTTTCTGGGCAACATTTGCCAGGGACTCACCACCCTCACAGGGAAGAATTTCTAATCTCTAATATCTATTTTCTAATATCTAATCTAAATCTCTCCTGTATAGTTTAAAACCATTCCTGTTTTTTCTATCGCTATCTGTCTGTGGAAAAAGTCATTCTCCCATGTTTATAACTCTTTTGCATATAATTCCTGTCTAATCCTGGTTCAGTAGATTTCTGAGAAAACAAGCAAAGCTTATTTTCTCAGAATGTTTTTGTTTTTCAATTTGACTTTCTGAGAGAAAGAATAATTTAAATCTGCACAAAAGTGCTAAAAAGTTTATAGGTGAAAGACTGTAAATTTTTGCTCTGAGAAATGTTTGAAGGATTTTCATTTGTAGAAGATAACATTTAGAAACTGAGACTTAAGAGAGATTTTCTGAAAGTGTAGTAAGTCCATCAATTAATGTTATTTCAAGTAATGAAGCTCAAACTCTCAGATTCAAAACTTTATACCTCTTGTCTTCGGGACCTCTTGTTCAGGACAACTGGTGTAAGCACTGCCTGTATCAGGCAGAGAAACATTAGGATAGGAGAGAGGGGACTGTCAGGAATGTTTTTCTCTGTGGATTCTGTAGCATGAATTGTCTGAAAGCTCATAAAGATGGAATACTGAGCCCAAAAGTGGACACAGCAGACAAAAAGCCAGTGGTTGTGTAACTGAGGAGAGTGAGCATGCACTGGAGAATCAGCTGACCAGGGAACTGTGAATCTTTTTTGGTGGTTCATAGTTAACAGCTGTTTCTCTTAGACTACATTAGCTATCTTTGATATGAGTGAAACTTATTGAGACAAGGAAAACTTTCTTTTAATTTTTTTAATTTTTTTTTGTTGGTTCCTTTTTCTAGACATTTATTTAGGTTTCTCTCTATGGCTGCCCAATACTTCCATTTTGAAGGGGGCTGAGAGTTTGTGCACTGCCATATCCATTATTTTTCACTTTGTTGGTTGCTAAGCAGTCCCTTGTTGCTAAGTAGGGTATGAGCACTTAATTTACTACATTCTTTTTTCTCATACCAGATTTTAGAAATTGAGATCCTGTTTAATCAATGTGTAAATGCATGCTTTTGATGTATTTTTCCTAAGAGCAATATTTTGATCATTCTTAATGATACTTAATGAAGTCACCGCATGATTTCTGATTGTACCTAATTGAAGCTTGTGACTTGCATTTCAATGCTATCATCTTACAGTTTTATGTCTATCAGATGAAACTTTACAAGGACCCAAATAAATTAGGGAATACACTGACTTGATGCATTTCTTGGAATTAAAGTTGCTAGGAAAAATATGTATAAATTTTCAAATTAGTTGTAGGGCAAAAATTGTCTTATATTACAAGTCTGAGGTGGAAGAGATACAAGAAATTGAGATGGCTTGTTATTGTGTATTGTTTGTTTACATAAAATGAACTACAACTGCTGGACTGGTTCTTTAAAAATATATTCCCTTAAAAAGCTATCAGAAAACTTAATTATGTACAATTTTAATGAATATGTTTTTGTTTTTTTTTTTCTATAATGCTGCAGCAGATTGTCATTCTACAAGCACGATTGTGTGACAAATACTTCCCTAAATCACTTGTAAAATAAAATACAGATTTGCCAGTGTTACCATCAAGAAGCAGTCATATAAAGTCGTGAAAAGTACCAGATCTATTTATCTGGTAAATTTTTGGGGTTCTTCATTTTCTGGTGAGTTGCATGCCCAGTTAACAGAGATAAGGAGTCAAATGAATGTTTTCAGACTAAAGGAGATACTAAAAATCACAGACAACCCCCCCGCCCCATCCCCAAATTACCGAAATTCAACAGCAAGGTCCTGGAAATATCCTTCCACAAGAGATGTTCCAGTGTTCTTTGATTACCAATTCAAACAAGGTCGGAATTCCTTCCACAAAGATGTCCAGTGTTCTTTGACACTTTTTGGCTATCCAGCTGATTGTCATTTTAAAAGAAATAAATTATCGATGCCATTGCTTTCATCTCTCCTGTTTGTATCTGGGAGAGCCCTCGTGAGATCTCTTTATTATTTGCCACCTACAAATCGCTCAGGCAGTTGGTTTCAAGTGGGAAGAAACAGACTGATGTCTACATCCCATCGCTCATCAGAATCAGTCATGGTAGAGTCGCTTGTCCTACATCCATACGTCACTCTACTTTATTGCCATGTTTGTGCGTTTATTTTGTTTGGTTTGCTTTTTCTTCCTTACACAGTCAAGGGTTTGCTTAGTAAAAGCATTTTTAAAAAAAATAAAATTAAAAAGGTAAATGCTTGAGGCGATGGACTCCTTCCCAACTGTTTGTAATCTTGTGATGTGTGAAATGTTTCATTAACAAAAAAAACAAAAACAAAAACAACAACAACAAACAAAAAAAAACAAAAAAAAAAAAAAAACCCAAAAAAAAAAACCAAAAAAAAAAAAACCCAAAAACAACACCACATCAAAACCCACCCTGAAATAATTAATTGCATTGTAAGTGTATGACAGGATCAGTTTTGCAAATTTTTGGGAGATAGTCTTTGACAATGGAGTTCAGTGGAGTTCACAGTCTACCTGAGACAACCTGAAGAATAAATAAAGTGTCTGAAGTAAAGAAAAGTATTTTAAGGCTTTTTATTAAAGGTGCTGTCTAAGAGAAAGTGGTAGAAAGAGAGCAGTTAAATATATGGGTGCTCTTAAATCCTGAAAGCGACTTCTGACTCACAGGACAAGTCAATGGACTTTGCAAGTTACTTATGTTCAAGCCATGTGGAAAGCCTCAGCATTGAATAACGCTACATTTTAAGTGCTGGCAGAATGAGTCAGAGCTCTTAGCTGGGTTGTGACAGGGCTGCTGCAAAGCACACAGAGAGTTGACTTAAGAATATAGCATTGGAAAGCCATCAGGAGTCAAGAGGCTCTGCTGCCTGCTAACTTCATAGTCAGAGCATGCTTGTGGGTCAGCTCAGTGGAGCAGAAACTGAAACCTTGTTACAAGAAATGTCTAGATCTTTCTGCTTGTTCAGTTTCTGAGATTTTTTTTAATTCTTTTTTTTTTTTTTTTTTTTTTTCAATCTGAATAAAGGCATTAATGGAAGAGATATATCCCTGTCAGGTTTAATGCTACCTAAAGATCCAAGTGGATAGGTGTCCTTGTCCATCAGAACCCCTCTGCTGCCACCACCAGTGGCATTGGCCATTACTGTAAACTTAGAGCAATTAATTTTTAAAACCAGTTATTATTTTTCCTCCCACTGTTTTTGTAGGAGTGGTTCTCCTGAAAGGTTTCAAGGTCCCAGTGGATAAAAGACTATTAATGGACTAAATATAATTTATTCATGGTCATTTATACTGATTTATTGTGTTAAAATTACCTTTAGCTCAAGTAGCTGCTTTTCCTCTCTCACTCTCTGTTCCACAGCTTTAATTTTTCTTGGTTCAACAAAAGAAATTCCTTCAGTCTTCTCTCAGAAGATGAATTCTCCTTTTTTT